>CAEFZX010027462.1:0-116570 GCA_903066825.1 Alfaro cultratus | reverse complement strand
TATTAAGGTGTATTTGGTGTTTCACATTATTAAAATAGGCTGTTATAAGAGTAAGGGGGGAGTCTCAAGTATTCATCTTTGCAAGAGGCTGTGGTTCTTGACCCCCACTGCACTTTGTTGTACTCATCATTTTGGATTTACGGTCCACTAACAATAACGGGACTCTTGCAACATGTCTTCATATTTTTCCCTCCTTCTACTTTTTTTAAAACATATGATGTATAAAGGCTGCCCCTCATTCTAAAGGTCCATACCGTAGACAAAATGATGGAAAGATGGATCAATTGATGAATATCTGGCAGTGAAACAAAAGGTTCCAGATGTATTTTTTATGTTGTTATGGTATTGAGATTAGATCAGTGGTGCAAATACGCACTTTCTGTGCAGACTACCATTCATCCCTCTATGTTCTCCTGTCACTTACTACAAGCTAGATGGCACAACAGAGAAAATGTTATTCGCTAGCAGATGTCAGTCCTGTAGTCTTTAAGGAAAAAAAATATCTTTTGTTGGTTTTGATGTTTGTGTTGATAGCTTGACGGTTTCCAAATGTGAATTAAAACATTTGTAGTCTTTCACCCTTTGCTCACTGGAAAACATGTGTAAAGCAGTGGCCAGTGGTTGTGTTTTTAAATAGTTCTGATTGCTGATTGACATTCAGTTATTCATTAAGCTGACATCCTGGCAGTTGTGCTAATCACAGATTTAAAAAAAAAAAAAGTTTTTGTGTGTTGAGTTGAGCATGAACATTGACAGGCTGGTGTGGCTCATAAGCAGTGACGTTGAAGAGAAAGGAGCATGACTAAAAGTTTTTGGTCAGGAGAGTTTTATTGCTTAGTTATGTAAAAACATAAGGAAGTAGAAAGGCTAAACAACTAAATTGTTGTCTGAAGGGTACTGTGGTTTTTTTCCGCCGTCTCCACATTTTTCCAGGCCCCATACCGCAGTGTGTTTAACAAGTGCTACAAGTAAGAGGCGACTGCGGAGAGAGCACTGTGACAAATAGCAGCAGATCATGCAGAAAATGTGCAATGCTAAACATCAGTTACTGCACATAGGAGAAATGGTGTGTTTGTGCAGTGTTTGCTGTCCAAGGAGTTCTGGAGGGGTAATGGAAAAAAAAAAGAAAAAGAGTTGCTCTCACAGCTGGGGACTTGCAATTGAATACATGGCTTCATTTTAACTGTTAAAAAAATTATGTTGAGGAGGGCAGAAAATGTTGCTGGGGTTTTGAGTTTCTTTTGATGTGCCCTGATGACGATTATGAAATCCAATAAAAACTAATTAGGAAATTAGGTGGCAGATCAATAAAGTTTGCTCCAGTGGAGCATGCTGTGTGTGCGTGTGCGTGTGTGTTGGTCAGTTTCATGTTGCCCAGGGAATGTGTTGCAGCTCTGACCTGGCCAAAGCAATTGTTACTGATACTCCTCTGTGGATTCAGGCTGCTCTACCCTCATATGGCTCTAATTTATATTTTGTTGACTCCTGGTTTCTTCGTCTATGTGTAATCTGATTCAGTAAGTTCTCAGTTTGGGTAATTTTATCCTTCTAATGTTGCACTTAACGTACCCTGAAACCTCTTTATTGCACTTTATTGCTTCAGCTTTGCATTATTTACTTCATTTATATATTTAAAACTGATTGGGCCATCAAAAAAAAACAAAAAACAAATGACGTAGTGGTGTTGCACTCAAAGGAATGTAATGTTATCTTGGTTTGGTTCCTCCTTCTAATAAAAGTGAGGCTACTTTTAGAAATCTAGTTAAACTTGATAATTTAAACACGGTTCAGTATTTCAGAATACTTAAGATTGTCTTTTTAAAGTCATTTTGCTGTATCAGAATAATATAAATCAATTCTACCTTACTGATATTTTAAAACAAAAAGGGAACTAATTATTTCAGATATGTGTTTTTAAAAGTAACAACAATAACAACAAAAAAATAAACAACAACAAAGAACAAAACCCCCCAGGCTTTACTATTGTTTGGCCAAGGAATATAAGTTTGCATTTACTTTATAACTCTGAAATTGAGCTTGATAAAATCCTCTTCAAGCAAAAGTGCCCCAAAGTGGGATAGAGGGAGAATGTTTCACAAACCTTTACCTCAAAATCTAATATGACTGCCAGAAAGTGTACTTGCACTTCTGATGGTTTGTAGATTATGACATCTTTTGCACAAATTCATACTGTGGATCTTCTTTTTGTGTTGAAATACATGAAATCTAAATATATGTTTTTTTTAGTTTTGGTCTGATTCTTGTGTCTTTATTGAATTATCTGTTGATGCTGATATTTTTTTGGTCCTGAACAGCATAGATTTTATTGAATGTCAACTATACTGCTGGAAGTGGTGTTCATCCCTTCAGTTGTTTTAAACGTGTATTAAAAAAGTAAAGGGTGCAAATGGACTTAAAAATACTGGTAGTATTTTTAAAAAGCTGTCACGGTCAACTGTTCACTGTAATGTCCACTCCTCTAAGCACATATTTTGTTTTTCCTGATTTTTAGCATATTTTCTGCAGGAGGTGAAGCTCGGCAGCAGGGTGAACACTTTGCACCAGTTGTACTCTCTAATGACAGCAAATCTCTGCCAAGCCAAAAAATATTTTTGATACATTTGAGCATTTTATTAAATTACCATGTGTATATCATTTATGTATGTAACATTTTTCATGACATATGTCTTACTCTTCCAGAATGCCAGTCAAAATATAACCTGCAGCAACAAAACACTTGGTCTTCTTTTAATTGTTGGATGGATCATTGATCAAGCTCAATATCTGATCCAAGTGTCATCTTTTAACACAAACATTGACTCAAATTGGGCCCATCTTGAGCACAGTAAAAATCATATTGTTCATATTTTACCTTTTCAAAATATGTAAGGCCTGTCTTACATCTGTTTAACTTTGTATAGATCCATATTCCAGCTTCAGATGTAAAGTGCCTACCAGGATTTGTTCAGTTGTACACTTGTGTCTATTCTGGAAATTCTTCATATATTCTCCAATGCACTTTTTAATGTTTGTTTTTTAAGTAAGCTGTACATAAAATTAACTTTCATGTTTTGAAAATTTGATACCAAAACTACTTCTAAGTATTACCAAAGGCACCACCAGGTGCTCTAGTAGTATTTTATGACATCAGGCTTTGATCATTCTGGAGCACAGCAGAGGTTAATCCGTGCTGGATTTACTGTTTACTTTATTGGTCAATGGGTTAGATCTGTCCTGCAGTATAATGATGAGTTACCATTCCAGGCCAAACCAACATGATATCGTTCTTTGGACAGTACCATCCTCTACTCTCTTCTCTGTCTGACACCCCAGTCTCCTTCTTGGCCCTTTTTTGCCGCCCACCCTACAGGATGGAAGGGCCTTATTTAGCGGCCGGACTCGTCTGTGTCCGCGGCCGGCGATTTGTCCTTGTCTAATTACGGCTGCTGGCTGCTGCCCGTGTGCACATGACTAATGGAGCGGCCGGGAATTGGGGGGTGGAGGGTTGTGAGGTTACGTGCTGGGAGGGGGCAGCGGGGGAAAAGGAAGCAGTGGACGAGCAGCTCAGCCGCTGGTGATTTGTGGACCAGGCACTCTGTCATTGCCCTGCGCCCATTTGTCTTCAAGAGCAGTTGGGAAGAAGAGGGGTGGAGATGGAGAGGACGGCTGAGGTGGGGGCTCCAGGGCAGAAAATGGTTTACAATGACTTCCATTTTCCAGCACTTTCATCCTTGGCCGTAGCCGTCTGCATGGCTTGCCAGAGATGGGATGGAATGGGCGGCTGAGGTGATGTAGGATATGACAGAAACCTTGACAGCTCACCGCTGCTATTTCTTTTTAGGGGGCCAGCGTGATGGCCACCCTCCCTCTCCCATGAAAGTGAGCCTTATCTGTTTTCTCCCTGTCATGTGGTGAGACTGGAAGCTTCGTGGATTCAATGCTTCGTTGTCTGGAGTCAAACTTTGAAGATAAATTTTGTCTCTCATGTCTTTGGCTAAGGACATACATCATCTACAATTTGGACTTTGACTATTGTGTTTTGTGTTTCTTTTAACTGTTTAGGGCCCAGCATACTGTCTGACCCTAAGATGACCAACATCATTAACAGTCAGCTGACTAATTCCATACAAAAAGAGCACTTTTGGATCTCAACTCCTCCTCTCTGCTGGCTTTCCCTTTTCTAGAGTTTCCCTTTGGTTATGTGCAGGTTGCAGAGGACACCTGCATCCCATCTCCACCTGGGATTCTTATTAGGCTCCAGGTTATATTTCTTCTGCCGTTCAAACAAAAAAAGAGCAGCAGCAGGGCAGGAACTGCTAACTCTGTATTGATTTTAAGCAGTTTTTTACCTGCCCCCCTTTTGCTCTTTCTCCTGGTCTTTTTAAGTAAATAAACACCAGATTTGTCATGTTTTTCCAGGGAGAGGAGGGGGTCGATGGAAGTGGTATGGGGCGGTAGAGAGAGGCCAGGCCCAAGCTCAGGCCTAGCGCTGGGTCAGCCATGATTCATTTTGCCGTCTCATGGATGGAGGGATTCGGGTAGGATTGTTGAAGGGTGCCTGTGGAGCCACTCTGTGACCTCCCTTGCTCCTATTCCTCCCCTAACGCTCCTGGGCAGCTCTGGTCCTAAATCACACGCTGTCAGTGGGTTGGCAGAACAATGGTGTAGGGTCTTCTCAGGCTCCAGCCCACTGGACATGGCTTCCTCTATCGTTAGTGTAAGCTTGTACCCTCTCTGGTCCTGCCTGGCCTCTGAAGCCCACAGGGCCTGACGAGGCGAGGGACTAGGCAACTTAGCGCGTCCGTCTGAGTTGCTGTGGACAGTTGCTTTTAGAGGAGGGAGGAGGGGATGCATTTGTTCTCACACAATCCCTTTCTCTGTTTTCTTTTTATATTTTACAAATTTGTAGTCAAAGTTGTATTTAAAGGCAGTTATTGAAGATGAAGAAGGTCCTGGCAGAAATACAAACTGATCTGATGAACAACAATTTCTACAGTTGTCAAAAGATTTCAATATTTGTTTTACAGCTCTTTCTGTATCCGCAAAGCACTGACTGTGGGATAGTGGAACTGCTTCTTTTAACCAACCTAAGATCTGCATCGATTAGGGACCACAAGTATTCATGAATACCTAAAATCCATGAATACATGAAACCCCCTCTAAAAAAGCTATTAACTGCCTATTTTAATCATTCGAAACACCACATATACCTTATTGTGCATTGATGCGCACAGTGGAAACTGTTTTACCACTACCACAGTAGCTAACATCTACAGTCTTCCTTATCTCCACTCTAGAGGGTACAGCCAGTCTGTGCCAAATTGAATGGGGCTCCTAGATTGGCACCAGTCAATAGTGCGTCAAGTAGCTCTGTACCTGGGCATTTGTTTCCCAAGCTGCATTTTCTTTCTAATATTTTATATGTCCTCTCTGACGAAATCCCCATAAATGCGAGTTATAATAAAAATTCTGAGTTATGTTCCATAGAAAAATCTGCAAATATGTGAGGATCCACTGTGGTGGTGTTTTTTTAAACATAAAATCTATTGCCATATTTCATATGTGGCTTGAGAAACTGGTGTTTTTTTGGCTTTCTTTTCCCAGAACTTTCATAAATGCTGACACATTGTCAAACCTCACAGAGTCTTTGCAGCTCCTCCAGAGTTACCCTGGTCCTCCTAGTTGCTTCTCTGAATAATGCCCTCATTGCCTGGTTTTGTCAGATTAGCTGTTCAAAGTTTACAGTTGTTTTTAACTTTTCTGCTGACCTTTTTGCTGTGTTCCTCTATTGTCATGATACACCTTGTTCACTAATGTTCCCTAACAAACCTGTATTTAATAAATTACGCTTAGACGGACTCTGTTTACTTTAATTGAGAAATTGCAGCACGTTTTATTTAAGAAATATAATGAAAACTGCAAATGCACACCACACTTTTCAGATTTTTATGTTTTTCCCACCCAATTTAAAATGATAAATTATGTAAATTTTTAATTTTATGATGTTAAATCCGTGACCACGGAAGTTTGTGATTTTTGTGTGACAAAATACGGAGGTTGAAAGAGGCTTGTTTTAACAATAAAGATAAAGTTTTTAAGGATAAAGAGGTTTGTTTGCAAGGATAATAATGCACATTATTTTAGTAAGTGGTCTATTGGCCTGTTGAAAATATAAGGGACGGAAGTTCAAACATTACAGAGAAAACCTCGTTGATATAGAGACTGTACCCAACTGCTTGTTTGCATCATTCAATATTTAAGACTGGAACCATTAAGTGGAAATGTTCCAGATGTATAGACATTTTAAAAGCATGAACATAATAAGTCTCTAGAGAAAACATGAGTGAGTAAATGTATAATTAGAGTTTGGATTTGAATTTAAGTGCAGTTGAAGACAATGAGTTTGTTTTTAGAGCATTTACAGACAGAAGCATTGCACCATAGTAACTATAAGACTGAGGTCACTGTGGTGTGAGACAGATTACTGTTGTTAAAAATTACTGCAACCTCGAGAAAATCACCCTTAGAGTTCCGGGTCCTAAACAGTGAAGAATTGTTCACCTTGACTGTAATCCTTCCCTGAACCTCCTCTTCAAACTACAGTGAGGTCATCTACTCATAGGTAATGAGTTGATGGCTGGGATCAGTGGCTGATGTTTTTTTCTTCCTCTTTTGAAAAAAAAAAAAAAAAAAAAAAGTCATTTAGAAACTTGGTCAAATGGAAGATTTATTAGCTCATTTTGGTTAGTTTATGGGATTGTAGATAATTTATATATTGTTATTACAACTTCCTCAATACCTCCATCTTACAGCTTTTAATTATATATAATTTACATCTAAATATGTTTTATTAAAAGTACCGTATTTTAAGTATGGCGCAACTATTATTGATTGTAATTAGCTACACAAATTAATTATACTAGTTGCAATATAAAAAATAACCATGCAGTAAAACTAAAACATCACATCATGGTGACTTATTTATTTAATTTTTTTTTTACATTTTGTTTAGCAAATTTCAGAAAAAGTGGACATTTCTGGTGTGTTGATGCACCTGAAATCAATAGTTATCTGATTGTATAACTCTTTGCTCCCAGAAACTGATATAATTAGTTAAAACGCCTAAAACTAATTCTTGTGTTAATCAGAATCCAAACATAATCTTTAGCAGCTGTCATGAATGTCTTTATTGGGTTTTTGTTTCAGTCACTTGTTTTGCTTTCACCCTTTCCCCGCTGATCTCAGTTTTGTTTCCCCCCCATGACTTTTTGATTTGCCCTCTGCGTTTCACTGTTTAAAGTCAAGAGTCTGGGGTCGATCCATCAAATCTCCTAACTGAGGGGGCGATCAATATGTCAGCAGCCCAGTTCTCCCTCGGCTGTTATGATGATGTCCGTGGTACTGCGCCGGCCTCGGCTGCCGCCGCTACAGCGCGCTGAACAGGGGATCGAACTCTGCCTGTCAGGGGGCCTGACGGAAAGCATGAATCATTATTACCGGACCTGCTGTTTGCTCCCCGGTGCTCGGCAGAAGTGCAAACTACGATGCTCTGTTGACAGTCCAAACCTCACACTGGCTGATGCACAAACACACACACGTGCGAGCCAAGGCTGTTTTTAACACGTAGAACGTAGTGCAGCTCCATGTGCTGGGGGTCCTCTGTTTTTACAGGGTTAACAAAAAATATACAGGCGAGTGACGCTTTTTACTTACTCCCCTACCTGCTCCCCTGACATAAACGTGCACCCTTTATTGCTCAATTAAGTGTCAGTTAGTCTTGGACTCATTATCTCCTGGAACCTGATCCAGTTTGAACACTACTGCTGGACTTGTTTTCTCAGTCCAGCAGATCTACAAAGGTTCCAGTTACCTCTCTAATCTCATTGAAACTCTTTACCCACGGCCAGCGGATGCCTGCTTGTCCGACAAAAAGCCCTCACACTAATAGCAACATGCTTTGAGTTTATGGTTTGCTCGTGGGTGTGTGTGTGTGTGTGTGTGTGTGAGTGTGTGTGCACCATATGTGTACATACACAAACAATGTGGTGTTGCTATGGAATACTGTGCACAGGGCCAGAAAATATGATGTTAAAAAATGTGGGTGTGCACCAGCAATGTGTTTGTATGTGGGAATAATATCCTATTTTACAGGATGCATTTCCCCTTAATATGCCCATCCTAATGTAATTTGGCGTCTATGGAGTGTCTGTGAGCTGGGCTGGGCTGGTGTGCGTTTCTGCTGACTGCTCCTGTTTTCTGTTTATATGGATGAGTGGCTCTCTGGGAGAGCATTATGCATTGTTTTTACCGTTTAAAGATTATGTGCACAGTGGCGGCAGAAGCATTAGACAAACAAGGAAATATGTCTTTGATTAAAATATCTTTTATCTCTTTATTGATTAAAAGGCTTAGTTTGGTAATAGAAAGTCTCTGCCTCCCTCCCGTAGAGCAGTTTTTTTCTTCTCATCCTTTTTGTTTTTTATGTCTCATCTCTGTTGCTGTGTATTTCAGATTAATAGAGTTGTATTCATTTAAAGAAGTTTATTCTTGCATGAAATATTTCCACAAATGTGGTTACCCCTCATTCTTAACGCTGTATTATTTTTACCATTAATTCAATATATATTGTGTCACAACTCCTTCTTCTATTTATAGAGAAAAAGTAAGTAAATGGTAGTTGTAGTAATTTTCCTTTTGTTGGATGGTTTATTATGTGAAGTGCCTTTCTATATTAGAAACTGAACTTGTGTAACATTGTGGAGCTGGGAGGAAGGGTCCCCTTTTTTTCAATTAAAGAAATCTGAAAAATATAGCAAGCATTTGTATTCGGAGATCTCGAGTTGAAGCTTTGCTGAAACACCTATTGCCCCAGTTAAGCTGCAAGTCTTTTGGGGTTTGTTTCGATTGGTTTTGCACATTCTTCCTCAAGCTCAATCAATTTTTTACGGAGATCTGTGAACATCTGTTTTCAAATCTCACAGATTCAGTGCGGTGTTAGTTTTCTGTCACAGAGTTTTGCATGTTGACTTAATAGGTACATCTTACTCTCTAACACAAGCATTTTTCTCCATAAGTTATTTGTACTTCATGAATTGTGGCAAATGGCAAATAGGACTTATTTTTTCTTTCTTCTCGACAGTTTGCATGAGGGCCAGAGGTATTAATTTAACAAATAATTATCTTGTCAGATTTTCTCACCTGATCAGTAGGTCTCTGCAGCTCCTCTAGAGCTACCATGTGTCACTTGGCTGATTCTTTGATTAATGCTCTTCTTGTTTAACAAACTAAATTAAACATAAAATCCCCCTTCCACTCTGATCAGGTGGATGGGAATTTACTTCACATCAAATATATATACATTTTTGGGTGGCTGCGCTTCTTGCTATTGAAAGAACTTTCTAATGGAATAACGATTTATTATGAGAGCCTGTTGCTCCTTTTAAGTGGAGAATGTTTGCCCATAAAAAGACTTTGAACCCTGATTTCCTTGAAAGTACACGTGACAGCAGGCTGACCAGCGCTCTTACACACAAACCATGACCGCCTTGGCTACAGTGGCTTGAATATCCTCCAGTGATTTGAAGACATCAAGGTCAAGCTCGGGTGTACTTCATTAGTCAGGTCAGCAGACAAGCCGGGTTAGAGGCCAGATCACGTCTTAATAAGTCCAGGCATGTTTATCCGTGTCCCTGCGAAGGCCGTCATGTCAAGTATGTCACCCGATGAAAAAGAGCAGACAGAGTGGGGAAAAGTGAACGTGATTTAATGTGTGTGTGTAACGTCAGTACGGTGTGCTCGATGGGAAGAGACTGAGCTCAGGCTGAATGAGAACAGATGGAGATGTGCTCTTTAATTAACCCTGCAGAATCACAGGGCTGAAAACAGGCCTCGGCCCGTGAATAACACCCAGCACATTCATGCTGTGTGTGTCTGTGTGTAACTCTTAACAGTAGTGTACATTACTTGTGTGTGTGTGTAGGGAGAACTCTATGGAGTAGCCAGAGCATCGACCCATTCCCGCTCTACCCCTCTACCCCCATCCCTGGAGCGGGGCGTTTTATTTCTCATTAGTGGGCCGCAAACTGCTGGGGGATGAAATTTGCTAACAGGAATTAAAAGTGCATTAACACATCTGAGAGATTCGTTTTTGCTAATAGTTTTATTAGTGCTCTGACCTTTCATTTCATTAGAGAACTGCTGGAGAGGGGAGGGGTGGAGAAAAGGTGGCGAAAAGTGTCTTGGGGGCTTACTTTCATGGGTAGACCTTTGGAGGGATCTCAAATCATTGTTTGATTCACATGTTGTAACTGCTTCCTTAAACATTGTCATGCAATTATCTACACACCTCTTGTCAACTCACATGAGATAATAATGATGCAAAAAGGGCCAGGCGCTACAGAGAAGGTGCTTGCTTAGTCTCAGTGGCCTGATTCTCACCTCCCTGCAGTCAATTAACAGAATTTATAACATGATGTTTTTCAGGTCTGTTAGAGCTTGAGTGTATCACTTATCCAGCCGGTTAATTGTTTATGAACTGTGCCCAACTCCTTCCTTGAAATGAAGCGAGACAACCAAGGAAGGAGCGGTGAGTGCGGCGTGACAGGAACAGTGGTGGGAAGTAACGAAATACAAATACTTCATTACTGTACTTAAGTACAATTTTCCTGTATCTGTACTTTACTTAAGTAGATTTTATCTTGGATACTTTAAACTTTTACTCCACTACATTTTACAGTGAGTATCTGTGCTTTCTACTTCACTACATTTCTACAAAACCGTCGTGTTACTCGTTACATCCAAGTCGCTTTGCTCTTTTTTTGTGTTATGTGGCGCGGGGCGCTGGTCTTGGTCTTGGGTTAGGTGGTCTTGACTACATTCTTGGTTGCATGTAAATCTAGATTTAAATTGTGTCACAGAGAGTAAACACAATAAAAAACATGCCATTTTAATGAACATGGCATTGTTCATTAAAATGGCACATTTCTGATGTATTAAAATTAAATACAATAGGTGCACTTAATGACATTGTATTAGCTATTGGGTATTACGTTCAGCAAGTACTTTTAATTTTAATACTTAAGTATTTTTAAAGGCCAGTACTTTTTTACTTTTACTTAAGTAAAAATGTTAATGTGGCACTTTCACTTTTACTACAGTTCATTTTTGTCTGTTTATTTGTACTTTTACTTAAGTACATTGTTTGAGTACTTTCTCCACCACTGGACAGGAAGGGTATTTGGTTGGTCAGAGCATAGCTTTAAACCTGACCAGACCAGTGCAGCAGTCACTTACGACATACTGACTAGATGTCAATTTTTCTAACTGGTCTATGAAATACTTTACATAGAAGACAACCAAGAAGAAATTTATGTTGTTTTCTTTCTGTTTTAATTGGAAATCAAGTGAGGCAAGTTACAGTGCAATTTGCTTTCCCCTGTTCCCAATAATTAGCACTTTATAGAAATGAAATAACATTGATGAGAAGGTCAATAATCCTGATCTATAGTGAAATTAATCCTGCTATCGACACTACAAGCAAACAATACAATTAAGAGCAGAGGCAGGAGAGAGCGGTGAGGGGGAAAAAAAGAACAGAAGGAAAGGAACAGGTCTGAGGAATAGGATGTGTTTTATCTCCGGGGTTCACTGTGCAGAAATCCTATAAAGGTTTCTAATTAATTCATCCATTGTTAATGAAGGCAAAGCGAGGAACCAGGGATTATACATGAGGAGAGGAAAGAACACAATTAGAGATATCAGCTTAATGATTGCTTTTTAAACCTGCTGTTGTTTTTCCCTTGTGCTTTGTTGACTTGCCGATGTGCATTTATTGGAGGTTCTTGAAACTACCTCCACCTCTTCTGTGTGCCACCACAATGAAAGACAAATGGAGAACAAAGTTAAAATAAAGCTGAAGCAGAACTTCATATTTTAAATTACAGCAACCTGACAGATTTAGTCTTTTAGGACTTGGGAAAGACCCAGAATTGACTAGGAGCTCCCATTGAAGGCATTTTAAAATGACAGGTCAGGAGTTAAGTTCAGTCAGCCACTATGATATCTGTGTTGTCTTGTGTCTGACCAAAGGTCAGCAGCACAGGAGCACCACTAGGCACCGCACTGTTACCATTCTTTTTGACTTTGTACACCTTAGACTTAAAGCACAAGACAGAATTGTATCATATACAGAAAATGACTGGACTTTGTCACCTTAGATGACACTGCAGTCACTTGGTTCATCAGAAATGTGGAAGAAGCCGAGTACAGAGACCACTTTGTGACATGGTGTGGAATCTTGAAAGTAAAAAAAAAAATTATTGTGGAACAATATTTCTATAATTGTGGAGTTGTTGTAGAGGCTATACAAATGACAAAAAAAAAACTTTTCCAGGAAGCCCTGTTCTGTCAGCTTACAGTCGGTAATCTACTGACACAGGGGGCCACAGTGCCGTTTCCAGCTGAGTGGTTTTAACTGGCGGTGGACCGGCCTGGGGATCTGGAGGGGGCGCAGGGGCCGAGCGTGGGGTGGGCTGCCCTGAACGAGGGTGCATCTGAGCGTTGGAGGGTGAAGAAGGATTGCCTTTCAAGAATTACGAGCCATTAAATCAGAGCCTGGAAATCTCAAGGTTCCCCAAGACTGCTGCACAAGGAATCTGGGCTTGAGAAATATTGTTTATGGTTTAAAAGGCCCGGCGATGGATTTATAAAAGAAACATTCATCATTGCAGGAAAACGGAACAAAACATTCCGGAAATAAATACTCACTCTATAGGTATACTTGTCACCCAGACAGCACAATAACAAGTGAATTGGGAAGGAGATCCTTCATTTGCTGGCAGCTGGCCCCCAAAATATGCACTGTGTGTGCCTGTGTATGTGTGTGGCCACACTGTGCTTTGTGTGGGCTTAAAAATATCTCGTTGCACAATGCCTGTAATTTTATATTCATGTTGATGCATCTGATGGAACATTATCATACTTGGGGGACTTATACTGCTGTCTACCATCAGTATTGACTCAGGGAATTGTTTCTCTCAACTCCTTATTGTTTATTTTTAAGGTATTTCCCACTTGATCTTGTAGTTAAAGTCAAAGCTCCGGTAAACATAATTAACATTATTGATTATCGAAGTCTGACCTGTTCCTGGAAAAAGCCATATCTTCCGAGAGGGAACATTTAACCTAAAGGTGAAGGGTTTTGTGCCATAAGGTGTCCTTAAGACATGGAGAGAAATCTATATTACAGTCTTCATGGTGCCTGGTCGGCACTGAACACCTGTCAATAACATGCTGTTATCATCAGTAGGTCTACTCTTAAAAATAGTTATGTTGACTTTGGAGTACATTTTGTTTGAAAAGGTTTCAGTTTAATTACCCAGGTACAAAAACCAGATTGGTCTTTGATTTGTAGAAATTAACAATAATTTATGTACCAAGAGTTTATCAAGAGATTTGTTATATTCTAAAATTAAACAAATATTTATCTGGAGCCACCATGTAATATTACAGGTACCTTCACAATTATGAGCATATCTGGTGAAGGTACTTAAAAAATATTTTTAAAAGTCTTACAAATTTCATCATAAAACATATACAAAAATAAAACTTGAGTGTTTTTTTACCCACAGAATTACACTTGGTTTTCTCCTAAAGAGAAGAGTTTAATTCTTTAATTTTAATCTCTCTGGATCATCCAGAGTCCTGGGTCCTCTCTTATGCTCTGTTCTCCTCACTTCACCTCACAGCTTTTATATGAATTAGATACGGGGAATATGGCTGATTTTGTATCTGTTGAACATTTTCAATGTTTATTTAGGAATACGTTATTTTGTTCTGCCAAACAATGAAAACCCAGTTTTCATTGGGTCCATTAGAGACTGTCCCAAAGTTCTCTATGGGAGAGGAGGAAAGGAGGAGTAGGAGTAAGAGGAGAAGGGGTTTCACATCCAGTTCTAGGACGAATATCCAAGCGGCCACAGAGGACCTTAGCTTTAAGCATTATGCTTCATCTGAGTTCATGATGCATGCACTCTAACAAAGTTCACTGGACATTTGGAAAGAGGACCACAGCATCGCAGATCCTCCCCATACATACCCAAAACTTGACAGTTTTCATTAAGTGTGTTTTAACAGGAGTTGGAGTGAGATTACTACTACTGTGATTACTATTATTAATTGCATTGTGAACAAATGTAAAGATTTACTTATTTTTTCAATTGAAATTAAGGCCAAGTCCTTTTTTGGCGTTCACAGACTGTACATCATCACTACATTTCACTCCTAAGCCAAGGTATCAGCTTAACCCAACATACACTGACCTTATTGACTATGCAAATGCAGTTGATCAATCAAATCAGTTTGTCTTGTCATTATAATATAAACAGTGTGAAAACTTCAGCTCCATATGCTGCCACAGTTGTCATCAGTCATATAAATATAATTTCATGTTTTGCTGTTGTTCATTAGGTGAGGATATTTTATTGAATGCTCCAAATGTATCAGTTTGAAGTTATGCTGTATGGAATTAAGTAGTAGAAAACTTTGACAACTCTTTAAGGATGATAAAAAAAATCTATGGACCTTGATCACAATCTGTGCTGCTGCCAATCGTTACCATGCACCCCCGAAAGCATTTGGATTTCTGTTACAAAAAATAAATGATCATTTCAGGGGTTAAAAACTGAGCAAACACATTACCTATGCAATGTGACTGTAGTAATTGTATGAATAAATGAAACATTTTGATAAAATGTTGATGTGCAATATGTTTATAGCAATATTCTGCATGATAAGAGCCCAAAAGATCACAACAGCCTTGCACAGGCTTGTTGCTGAATCAGTGAATTTATTTTCATACAGATTTTGAATGATTGATTTTTAGGCTTTGTACATTTTTAAGCAGGTCTTCCTCTTTACATGATGTTTCACTTTTCCAACTTGCCATAAAATTAGCTACTTGTTCTTTAATAGTTCTAAGGTTTCATTAAGAGTATGTTGTTTTTCTTTGTGTTGTGTAATAAAGGATTGTGCACATTGGATAAAGCTGATGAGTGAGTATTTGACCAGTTCTAAACTCTTGTGGATTTGTAATGATGTGATTTGTTGCAATGACATAAAACTGAAACTAGAGGCAGCATTAGGCAGAGAACAGGTGACAGTGATGAATTGATGTTGCAGAAAATGGAGGGAAAAGAAAACTCATCATTTGATCCACATGTGTAAATTTGTGTTTTTAAGACATATAGTATAAGGGCGTCACAATAAGTATATTGAGGACTGATGCAAATTTCAAAACAGTATATTTGTGTCTTATGTCCAGGACTGCAAGGTGCTGACAGTCGGCAGACTGATGTGTGTGTATGCGTGTGTGTGGATCTGTGTGTGTCTGTTGATGGATGGGCTGGCAGGGCAAGGCCGAGGATAAGAGTGCAAACAAACTGGGTAATAAATGAGAGCGACAGAGGAGCAGTGATGGGGCCCACTCTGAGGCTTCTGATGCATGCCGACCGATACTGGCAGCCATTTGTTTCATAGAAATGAGGAAGCTGTCACTGGAATGAAGATGGTGTTCGTCCTAGGGTGGAAAAGGCCTCTCTTTCCCCCTTACACTTTCACTTCTGTCTCTGTCTTTCTCTCCATTTCACACACACACACACAAAGAAACTCACTCGCGCTGTAGATTTCGGCTCAGCAGGGGAGTAATCAGGATGAGGTAGGGTGCTAATGTAGGCCATAATGAGAGCAGCCCTCAGTGACATATCACATACCGCTTGGTCTGTTAGGGAAAGTGCAACGGTAGAGCCGCTGGTACCACACAGACACACAAACACAGGTGTAAGTCCCAGCCTGGGAACAATATCAATGTGAAATACCAAAAGAGAGGAAGGAAATGAAGGAGATCATGATTAAAAATATGACAGAATATGCCAAGTTTCCAGTGTTTCCACCAGGTCTGGTTATCAATATGATTGTGGCTCACCTTTTAATTTGGGAGTTTAAATAAGACATAACTGATTGCTGGCATAACACCAAATCCTGACTCTTGCCCACTGAGGGATCCTACTGTAAGCCTCCAGGTTTTCTAGTTTTGACTGTATGTAAAATATACATTTACTCCATTGTTAAATTATGAATCAACGATGTTTAATCATATTTTTTTCATTTTCATCTCCAATGCTTGATTACTCCCAGATCTGTAGAATTAAGAAATCACTCAAGTAGAACAATGTAACAGCATGAAGTCAGCTAAAACATCTCTAAAAAGCTACATATCAGTCCATGATCTAAAGAAATTAAAGAACAGAAGACAAAGTTAAATCTTTAAGTCTGAGAAAGATTAGAGAATGAGCGCTGTAGCCCAGAGTGGCCAGTCTACCCAAATTACTCCAAGAGCACATTGATGACTCACCCAGGAGGTCACAGAACATCTAAGCACTTTGCATCAATTGTGGTCAGTGTTTGATTGAAAGTTCAAAGGCCAAAACCACTGCTAACCTTAATGCAATGACTTATTTCACATCAAAAAGCAACTTGATGATCCGCAAATCCTTTAGAATAATTTACAGACTGATGAGACGAAAGTGGAACTTTTCGGAGGTTTACATCCCATTATATTCAACGTAAAACTAACAGCAGTTTTAGAAAACAGTTTAGCATTATGGTGGTAGTGTGATGGTCTTGGGCTTCTTTGCTCTTTTGAATCTGGATGAGTTCATATAGCGACAGAAGCATGAATTCTGATCTCTACCATACACAATTTCTCGCCATCAGTTCATATTATTTTAATTGTGGCAAACTGACTGCGCATGTGTGCCCTACACCAAGTTAGCAAGATATATGTCTTGATACAGTGGCTAGACGGTTTTGCAATGAAGCATAAACTAGTCTAACGTTGCTTGGTTACGGTCAAAACTCTGAAGGATATTTATTTTGTCCTGATCTCTCACCCTGTAATGTAAAAAGACAAACAGTGTGTGCTGCTTAGCCTGTAGCTCAATTACTGAGTGGAGTAACGCCTCAGCCGTTATTGGAACCTGGAGCGGATTCATTCTGGGCGCTCAGAAGACACAGTGAGAACACACTAATGCGTTTGCTTTTTATGTTTAACAGACGGAAGTTCAATTTGTTCTGTTTTTTCCCCCCGAATATATTTCAATATGATCAAGAAATTTTGTGCTTGCAAATATAGTAAGCTCATATCTCCCATTTTTTCCTTTTACTTCACAACACTTCAACTTTGTGTTGATGTATCACACAATATGTGTATAAAATACATTGAAGTTTGTGGTTGTATGATGACAAAATATGGAAAAGGTAATGAACACAATGAACAACACTTTTCCCTGTTTCTACAATAAAACGATGTGTTTTACAGAAGAACAACAAAAAAAAAAAAAACAGCACTTGGATGCATTTAAAATCTGGGCTGCAAGAGGACGTCCCAGAATCAGTTCAGCTTTCATGCATCTTCTGTTTGTGTGTTATTTGTGTGTCTGCTAAATCTGGGTGCGCAATCCTTCACTGCTCTGATGGCCACTGTTCTCTGTGCCACCCAGATACCAGAGGTACAGCCTGGCAAGACAATGGGGGCGAGCTGCATGTGTTTGCCTTATTTATTTATTTCAAGCCTCTGGGTGTGAGTGCGTGCGTGTGTGTGTGTGTGCGTGTGCGTGCATGTGTAGGGGTGTATACAGCATGCGGCTACAGCTGGTGGAAGAGGAATTTGGGCCTGCACCTGCATGGGGATAATTAATGTGGATGGAGTTGCACTCGCATAAATCAATGCCTCCTGTAGCCTCAACAGTACTTTTCTGTTTAGGGTCAAAATCTTCTCACTGTGCACTGGATTAATAATGCCCACAAGCAGAGACAAGGAATAGGTGGTGTACACACATTTATGTTTGTTGTTTGTTTTGTGTTTCTGGTCTTTTCTCCACCTTTATGCGTCTCTTCAGTGAGAGGCTGTAAGGCTATTTTTTCCCCTTCCTCACGCTCAGCATTGTAATCTCTTAGAGGACAAACAAAACAACAAAATGTCATGATTTTCTCAGTTGTATAATTAGCCCTCACCCGTGTGTGTGCACAGTGATGAATAGAGGAACCTTTTGTTTGCATTTGTCATACTGCAGTGGCATTGTCACAGATGTGAGAACACAGGAGTGCTGGAGGTCGGTTACATGTAGGCGTGGACATGGATGCAAGTTGCTGTGAAGTTCCTCTCAGCCCGTCGCTTTAAAGTGCCTTGCTAAAATATGCATGCTACCTGAACTTTCCTACATTTTTTCACATTACATTTCTGTTCAGACCCCATGAGTATTTCTGAGTTTTGTGGAAAATTTTGCTGCCATTACAGGTGCAGGTCTTTTAGGGGATGTCTCTGCCAGCTTTACAAAACAGCTTAGTCCAATTGGATTTGGAGCATCTGTGAACATTAATTTAAGTCTTGCAATTAATTCTCAATTGTATTTAAGCAGAGTTTAGAAAACCAAAGTTGAGAAGAGATAAAACCAATTTTCCTTGGAGTTATAACTCCTTGTATTTTGGTGCTTGCCTTTTAAAACTTTGCACATGCAGATATAGACTTATCCCCATTCTTCGCTACAAAGCAGCTCAAGCGCAGGCAGACTAAATTCAGAGCATCTAAGCATCAGGTTTCTAATCTTACTATATATTTTCACTTGGATTTAGGTCTGAACTTTGACAGGGCCGTTGCAGCACATTAATGTCTAATGTTCAGCTAAATTCTGCACATTAGACAGAATTTAATTCTGAATATAAATTCAGAATTAATTTAAATTCAATATGTGAATTGCAAACAGGACTTCTTCCAGCAATCATTTTCTTGTTGCTCCACTATGGCATTACATTCCCTCCAAAAACCCAGAGAAGTGCAGCAAGCAATTAAAGCAACACATTTATTAATCGCGAGAGCTTTCATAGACCCATTTATTTGTGGGTCTATGAATGCACCACAGCTGCATAAAAGAGCCCCGGTCCACCCATCTGTACATCCTGTCCAGAAAATTGCGCTCTGTCTCTGGGTTTAGTAGAAAGTATCATCATCACCTGTGAAGAGTTGTTTCCAAATTGTCCTCTTGCGAAGAAAAAACAAACAAACAAAAAACACAACTTCACAGGAAATCGCACCAAACAAGAAAAAAAGTTAATTTTATTAGATTTTTTTCCCATTATCTTTTTTCCTTTAGAACTAAAATAATGCACAATTATGCATTGCTTTTCATTATGTTTTTGACATTGAGATGATCATTTTAAAGTGATGAGACAAAATGTAGAAATAGTTTGAGAGTACAAATACTTTTGCAAAGCACTGCATTCGTACAGCGACGCTCTAGTTGAGCCATCCCCATGTTCCATAGATCACAGCTTATCTCCACCTCTTCCTGCTATCTCTGACAGCCGGCCTGCTGTTCTAGTCCAGTCCACTGCAGATATACACCCTATGCTGTCCACTCCTATCTCCCAGACTGATAGCCTCTGATTGATCTCATCACCTCCCTTATCTATTATTCATGTTACCTTTCAGGCCCTAATGGAGGGGAGGGCAAGAGGGGGAAAGGAGACACTACCTGTTTGCTGGCATGTCTGAGACGAGCAGAGAAAATTTATTTAGTTTTATTTATTTATTTTATTTATTTAGCGACTGACTCTTTTCTCCCCTGAGATCAATCTCATGATCTGTGTATAATGGAATGAAATGGCTCTGAGATAGACGCCCTGTGGGGCTTGGTGGAGATGGGCGCACGGACAGAGGAGCACCGCGTACTTACGGCTGTTTGGGGAAGAAAATTAATGGTGCATTTTTTGTTTTTATAATGTGATTTAATGATGCAATTCGTCTAATAGAAGAGAACATTTCTTAACATTTACGCATTCATTTACACGTTTCGTCTTTCGTGGAGATTGTTTGGAGGGGGAGGGAGGGGACCCAGTGGGCCACCGCAAACATCTCACTCCTCTCATCCGCTCGGACTGCTGCAGGCCTTTTTTATCGCCGGTGATGGATGATTTCAGTTTGGCATTTTTTGTTTTTGTCACTGCGCAACCCAGCCCCTTCCACCCAGCCTCCTCATTTGAGTGCATAGGGAGTCCAGCCTGTATACACAAAGCCTACATCTAATGCATATTGAGTGTGTTTTGTAAAGGATCATTTGATTGTCTTGTAAATGCCTCTCAGCTGCTAATTTAGCCACATTCCACCTCATTACAGAGGAGGAGAACAAATGATGAAGGCGTTCTCTGAAAAATGAATACTGATTTGACTCTAAACAGCTTGAATTACTTCAGATTATTTAGAGGTGTTACTAGAACCTCAAAGTGACTTGTTCTCTCATCCCTCATGTTCCCCCACCTTTCCTTGTCTCTCCATCTCTTTAGAGCATGTGCAAGTGTATCTGGTTTCCTGAAGCGTTTAGCATCTTGGCCACAAAACCCGGACAGGAAGCCCAGACTTTTCGTGATGTATCAGTTGCTCTGAACAACACTCCGTTTACCTTCACCTCCCCTCAGCCTGCAGCTGGCTCAGCAGACACACAGCTCATACTTTCTCATGCGAGCTTTCAAGTTCAAACTTAGAAATGTAAAAAAAAAAAAAAAATTTAATGAGACGGTTCCCGTTAGATTTTGCACAATGGTAACCAAACACACACACCATCCGTGCAAACACCTTAAACTAAACGAACAAGTCCAAGAATGTGTGTTCGCAAACACACCCGAAGAGGGAATCTGACCTTGGCACCACTTAGTGCTGGGGTTTATCTTCCGGCCAACCTGGCAAGTCAAATGGTTCAGGGAGCCAAGACATCGGCTGCAGCTACAGCAAGGCTGCTCTCATCTGTTACACAGAAAATTACATATGAACAAAAGGAGATAAAACACCAAAACAAAGAAAATAAAAGCGTTGAAACTTAATAAAAATGGACCTTCCTGTTTTTTTTTGTTTGTTTTTATTTATACATATATAACGTTTTATTTCATGATAAAAAAGCAGGTGTAGGAGCCACTTTTGTTTTTGTGCAGAAATGTGTGTGACAGTGTGCTTGACGCATACGATGCTCACATTCAAATGTATTCACATGCATAGGTGTGAATACGAACGCAGAAACAAGAGCTTGAGGTGATGCCTTTGAAAGGCACTTTAGAAATTAAAGCGGTGCTACTGTTCTGTAATGGGGCTTAAATGATCCAGAAAACACAAGATATATTGAGCATTTAATGAAACACACAGCACACTTCTTAATTATGCTATGGCTTCCCCAAAGTGTGTGTTAAATCTTCTTTATGCTTTAAATATGCTGTACACACATATGCTCACAAAATAATCTTCAAGGTTTTCAATTTAGATAAAGGTATATATCAGGACATTTAGTTTTTGATAGTTCAGATATGCTAAAGGTTTAATATTTGCTGATACAGACACTTAATCTGATTGCATTTTTATACAGGACACGGTTGCAAAATACACTCTATTAAAATCAAAGCCATGCATATGCTTGGCACATCACTAAATCTCTAATGTGAAAAGAAAAAGAACCTCTGTGCTATTCATTAGGTCAAGATCCATCCATAAAGCAAAATCCAAATTTTATTTTGCACTTTTGAAAGGAGAAAACATTTTTTATAAAAAAAATTAAACTTCTGAGTAAATAGTAGTGCTGCAGTTTTTCTTTTTTAACAATCAAAACAGTAAACAAAACATTGTAAGTGTATGATAAGGTTTAGACAGTTTTTTATTAAAGTTGGTGCTACTTTGCAGAACGATAGCTGAAAAGAAAAAAAGTGTTGCACTCCTAAGTGACATTGTTGGGTAGCAGTGTTAATCATGTGAGGGAAGATGCATGCTGTTTTGAGAACTGGGGTTACTGTAATTATAATTGTTCAAATTTACAACAAAACTGTATCGCAGCAGGTTCAAAGCAGCTTTTATTAGTAGATAAAATAAGTAAACTCCTTGACAGTGTGACAATTACCAATAAACCAGATTCTGAAATGGATAGAATTTTGACAAGACAAAATAATTTTGAATTTATCTCACGTTTAAGTATCTAAAACTGTCATTCACAATTACTGTTTCCGAGAACTCATGGCAGCATTCAGCATGGCAATAACCTCTGTGTAAAAGCTGTTTACTAGATGTAATTCACGTTGCAGAGATTGCATCAAGTGTATAATGAGTCATTCAAGGTGGTTGAGCCTCTCCGGAGACAGGGCTGGGGGTACAGGCATCTTCCTAGGCACAAAGGAGTGTTAACCTTTCTGCCATTTTGTTTACTGTTTGCAAAGTCTTTATGTCACCTGTAGAAGCCCTGCTCTACCAGCCCCAAGGTCAGGATGCTTTTGATGAAGCAGAAACGGCGTGATGGAATGAAGCACATGTGGTGGCAGACTGATCTTCATCAGAGCTCTCTACAAGTGCAATCTTTTGCTGCACTGTTCTGAAGATAGTTTGTGTTGTGTCCATGGAGGATCCTCAGATATGAGGGTGACTTAAATCCCTTTAACAATCTGTGCGATAAACATATTCTCTATGGTCTGACTCAGGAAGAGCTGTTTTAGATGAAAACATGGACAAAGAGCCAAAACTTCTTAAAAAAAAGAAAAGAAAATTGACTACTGAGTTGTTGAGTTTTTAATTAGTTAATGTCTGAGGCCAATAGGTTGCACTACATTTTATTTAGTGATCTTAAAATAAAAGGTGGTGCTTAGTGTTTACCATGGCTATTAAATTTCAAATAGTAAAAAGGAATGAAAGTCACATATGATTTTCTTTCCCATTCACAAAAAATGTTCTTAATCTGTCATCTAAAATGCCAGTAAAATGCACTCGAGCTGGAGGTTGTAATGCTTAAAAGTGTGAAAAAAGATCAGTTACGGATATGAATTTTAAATTGTATGCATATAAGATCTATGTATTAAATTGCCTTTAATCATTTTTCTTGAATTTCCTGCCTAGTGGTTGGAAACATTCAACATAGTTTAGTCTAGGAATCTACCTTCTCTCTAGAAGTTCCTGTTTAGAACACAGAGTCACTCTCTTTCTCATTGTCTGTGAATGTCCTTTGTGGTTTGGCCATACATTAATAATGTAAAGGTAATGATCTCTAGACTAAAGGCCCTGTCCTGTCTTGTACCCCCTCCTCCTGCCTCCCGCTTTCGCTCTGACCCTCCCCCACGTCTGTCTGCGGACCAGGCCAGAGGAAGAAACGGGGAAACTGGCAGAAAGGAAAATGATTTCTGGCCATAAAGGGTCAGGAAGAGAATTGGAGGAATTCCTGGCCGTGCGGCCATACAGTTAAGGATACGCTTGTGCTCCGTTGATTGCTTGAGGAAACGTGGGAGGAAGCAAAGGATCATTCTGTGAAAACAGTTCACGTGCGCCTTTGGCTTCTCCCTTTCCTGCTCCTCTAAAGTTTGGGCCGAAGAAATGATGGATGGGAAAGTTGCTCTAAGGCCTCCTGTGTCCTCTCCTCTTCCTATCTCCTTATCTTTCTCTTCCTTCTTTACAGACTTCGATGAACAGTTTGGAGGTGATGGATGGCGAGGTGGCAGTGATGGCAGTCACCCAGATCTCAACACTTAGAGATTTTAATTTCTAACACCTAATTATACCCTTAAATGAGAGCAAAAAATTGTTAAAATTTTTCAAACTATTTTTCTAATTTAATTTCCCCTCTAAAAATTTGGTGAAATCTTATTAAATTTAGAAGATAAGTTTGTTTTATTATTATTATTTTTTTTACTTAAGTCCATTATAGAAAAGGGTCATGGCTATGCTGTCCGAATTCAGGCTCTGCTTGTCAGACAAAGTGGAAATGATGGAAATTGGACCCCTTACACAACATTACACAATGTTAATCATTCTAGGATGGGGTTTAGGGGGGGCATCAAAAAATGGGAATGAAATTAGAGGTAAGAAAATAAGTGGAAGAAGGGGAAGTGGTGGTAACAGAAGGGGGTTAGAAACCCACAAATAACTACCATCAATCATCAAGCAGTCAACATTTTTACATGTTCAAATTGCCTCTTATTGGCAGCAGCCGGGGATATCTGAGTGTGTGCGTGCATGCATGCTCTGTCTTGCCCGCCGCAGACTTCGCTCCCTTTTCTCACTGTCCTCACCTCTCCTTAAACTGACGCACAAACAACAACAGTTAAGAAATCACCCTCGTCAGCAGGAAGCTGGCAGGTGTGTTAACTCCCCGAGTACCAAATTAGGATGTGCAAAGATTGCAGAAACGCCTCGGCTCTCATATCTCTCCCCTTTTCCTTTTTTTTTTCTTTTTTTTTAATCACAAACACACAAACGTTTACACGAACCTGGATGGAAACGTGCATTAGGATTTTACTGAGGATTTGGATGCAGGGCAGGACCTTGGATCACTTTCAGAAGGGAGATTTGGGCCTTGGTGAAAGACTTCTGGGCAGTTTTAGACTTTCCAATCTACAGACCAGCAATTGCTTAAGCTCTGGTAGTGCTAAAGTGGACAGTAAATAATCAGCGCATTAAATAGAGCTAAAATTATTGAGGTTGGATGAGATAACCAAAATCATGCCCTTTACTTTTTATTACTATCATTATAAGTACTATTATTATTTTTAAATCTTTCCTTAAGTCATCTTGTAAAAAAAATGTAACTTTCTAGACCTTTTTCTTTTTCCTGAAAAACATGCCCTTTGATAAATGCGGTCGGGAACTAATGCACTGTTTTTGCTCTCTTTATTTAGATGTGAGTTCTTCGCACAGCAGTGCAAGTTGGTGGATTATAGAAAAGCAACACTAGGGGGTGCTCCAGGTTTGTCCAGCCAAGGACTGAATCTTATTCTTCTCCAGGTGTTCGTGTGGATTTCTGTACATCTAGATATGCACATCATCTCCACTTGCTGTCTAGTGTTCGAGCTAGGAGTTAGTATTTCTTCTTTTTTCCACAAATTATCTTTATGATTAACTCTCTGCTTGCTTATCTAGGAGAATGGTCAGAGGTTAAGTTTCCTAGTAACAAAGTATTGCAGGATAATAGTTAATAGATGAAGGTTTTTATAGAGTTTGGTCCATTGCTTCATATTTAGTAACTTAATGTGGTTGAATATGAACAGACCTGCTGAGAGGACAAAATAGAGTGAACTAATTGGATGTTTGCGACATCTAATTTTGCCTTTTGCAGGCACTTTCTGAACAGACACTTTTACACAAATTCATAATTCACAAAATTCAAGAAGGGATATGTAGGATATAACAAGCCTTATTTGCCGATATGATTATGGAGCTCACTTTACACGTTGTCAAATCATGCAGAGCATGCAGAAATTCACTATTTTATTGCTCTGAAATATTTTTGATGCGTGTATTTCTCCTTAGCATTACACTGTATCAAAAGTGTTTATTGTGGAGTTAGATACAGTACATTGTCTTTCATACTGATATGGTATGAATCCTTGTATTGACACATGGCTTTTTATCCTGGAATGTACTTGTAACTGGCAAATGTAAGAAAAAAAATTTAACTGGTTCTTGTGTAAGGAAACAATTTTTTAAGTGAGCCGCAAAAAAGCAGCATAATAAAATCAGTGCATTCAGTTGTTTGCGGCCAGACAGCGTGGCTGGGAAAAAAAACAAAAAAAAAAAAAACAGAATCCAAGGCACAATAGCATAAAGGACATTGTCATTATACTGCAAAGAAGTATTGCCACATTTTCATATTTTTTGTGCTTTTGCGGAAAAAAATGCAATATTTATTTTATTTTTTTGCTAAATAGATTTACTTATTGTTATTAAAAACAAATTCTTCCATTTAAGCCGTATTCCACTATAAATCATTTGTCTTGTTTTTCACATTTTGGGTTTTTGTATGAAAATACTGGAAATGATCCCAGTACCAGAAAAAATGAACTATGGAAAATAAGATGTGATGTGTGTTTCTAATTTAGACCTTTCATGTCAGTGTTTTTTTCACATATTCTTGCGGTTCCACCAATCTTGGACGGAAAAGACAAAATAAAAAAACACAATATTGCCATGTATTCTGTTCTACATACTTAAATTAGAAGTGCTTAAAGAATACTCTGTGTTGTATCCCCTACCTCTACATCTTTATAGTTTCCTATTTGTTCCTGTCAGTTGAGAAATTGTTTAATCATTGAACAAGTCATCCCCTGCTCTCCAGATGCGTGGCTGCGAGAACGCGCCAGGAGAGGCATTGCTGATGCTCTGCCTCCAAATGAGAGAGACAAGTAATCCGAAACATGGATATGCAGCAGAACTGTACGCATCTGTTCATTGTCATCTCGTAGGGAAGTTGACAGATGATGCACCTGACTTTCCTACTCCACTTTCCTCTCTTTTCTTTTCTCCTCTCCTCCGCTCTTACTGTCACGGTGACTCTGACAGACCTCCCCACCTCCTCTGTGGAAACCGGGGGTAGAGGGGGGGGATCACAGAAACACAGAACCAGATTATTCACGGCGCACCGTTATTGAATATGTGACTAACGCATTGAGAGCCGCTCTGGGAAATCAGATTAAAAAATGAATTATTTATAAGGACACGGAAGGCTGGCCCGATAGGGTGCAGAGAGTGGAAGAATACACCTACAATATACCCCAAACAACATTACAACTTGGATCATGACACTTTCCACCGTAGTTATTCATTTTTATCATCTTCACGGATGCGCCCCTTTATATTCTGATATTGAAATATGACTCTTGGCAAAATTGCATGGTAAAAGTGTTTTATTATTTTTGTTTAAATAACTTATATTTTCTCTGCTCTTTCCTCACCTCACACACAGTGTTGAAAAGACGGTTTGATTTATTTTCACAGAAGCTGTAAAAGCCAGCAACTAATCTGTTTCTCTTTTTCCTCAATTTGGAGTCATCAGTTATATTTTAGTTATTGAACTTGAACTTTTTAAATATCATGTAGAGATGAGCAATTATTGTAAAATGTATCATTATCGTGAAAGAAATTATCATTTATTTTGATAATGATAAACTTTAATTGGAAAAAACGTGTTAGTTTGAGCTGTTTTTTGTTAGTCAAAAAATGGTTAAATACAATTGACATGGAATATCTTGTTTTATAATTTTTTAAATACATTTTTAGCTACTTCTTTTTAGAAAGAATGTTTAGTAAAATTTTAAAATACATTTTAGTGTGACTTGTTTTCTTAAATAAATGGTAAAGCATATTGATAATGATAAAAATCATTGTTCATATTGCCAACTCTTATTGTCATAATTAACTTTTTAGCTAAATTAGGGGATCTTAGCTGTTCCTATTGAAACATGAAAGCATGTGAAAAAAGTTTTTTCATGCAGAAAAAAGTCTTCTAAAAAATCAAAACAACATAAAAATAGGCTATGTAAAATCTCTAGTATTTTCAGTGTTTAGGTATTCATCACCATTTTTTTATTTGTCCATCAAACAGTTTTTGTTCTGCTTGATCTTAAAGCTTATGTGCAGTTTTAATTTTTAGTTGATTAAACTAAAAATCTAATACTGTTGCTGCTTGCCATTGATCATCTGTGTTTTATAATCACTTATTTTCAGTATGTTTTGTACATATCAGTAATCTCTGGTTGAGTTGTAATCTAACCAACTCAACCAGTTGGTTAGAACCTCTTTTGGCAGAACCAAAAGAGGTTCTGCATCCTCTCCTTTTGGTTTCCATCCTGACATGGACTCCTCTGTCGATCAGCCTTTTTGTCTCGCTCCCTCTGTCGCCGTCTTTCTGTTCTCAGATGAGCAATGTGCTGACATGAGGGGAAGTGTGTAAGAGTCGTCCCTGCCTAAGTAATTACTCCTTTATCTGATCCCGTGCTTTGGCACTGCAGTTAAATGTTTTTTTCTGTTTTTTCTCTCAGCCATCTTTCCATTCTGCTCTATGCTGCTTCTGTTCAGCTCAACTGTACATATTCAGCCTCCAGTGACAGGTGTGGTGCTTGAGTCATGTGGGCCGTTGCAGGTGAATGTGGAGGAAGGAGGTTATGTCAGCACCTCTCGCTCCTTTGACACCACTCTCTCCACTCTCTTGTGGGCCAAGCTACACATTTGGCAGCCCGCAGGGGGAATGCCAGGGAGTTTCCACTCTGAACTCATATAGATTGAGGATAGAAATGATTCTTATCTAGAAATAACCCTTTGAATCCTGTTTTTTGTGCAGTGCTCATCTCCTTTGGCTCCTTTTATTAAGTTTTCACCTTCAACTATTTTTAGCGATGTGTAAAACCATCTGTAAACTTCAAAAAATTATTCTTTTGTACTCTTGTTGATAAATACAGTGCCATGCAAAAATCACATCACAACCAGAGATTTTTTTTATAAGAGACACAATGCAAAACCTTTTTTTTTTTTTTTTTAAACAAAGTCATCACTTTGTGTCTAGTATTGTAAGTCCAGGAGGAAGCTTTATACTCCTAGAGACTGAAACTTTAGCTGTTTTTTTCTCTACAAAAATGCAGTGTGATTGGATGCAAAACATCTGTGAACATTAATATCTTGTTTTGCCAAAAGTTTATATTTGGATTTTTGTCTGAACTTTGACTAGGTCATTATAGGAAAGAAATATGCCTTGATCAAAACAATTTCTTTGTAGAGCTGCGTGAGTCTCGGGTTGTTGTAATGCTGGAGGGTCTCAGGTCTTCTGCAGACTCTCTAAGGCTTTCTTCCCCCATTTACTCTGCATTTAGCTCCATTAGTCAAATCTGACCACCTTTACTGTTCCAGCTAAAAAAATAAAAAAAAAAAGCATCCCATAGCATCATGGTGGCACTACTGTGTTTGATTGGATGTCTCATCCAAACTGAGCACCGTTTTCCACATGACTATTGCCAGCACGGATTGTGATAAGCCATAAACCAGTCATGGGCCTTATCACATATTTAGGGTTAGCACATGAAGAGGCCAATAGCATGCACATGTTAAACTTTTCAGATTTGTATTTGTAAAAAAGTTTTAAAGTCACATATTTTACTGAAGTTACTTTGTTGCTCTTGTACATACAATCTCAATAAAATACATCATAGTTTGTGGTCGTAATGTGCCAAATTATAACAAGCGCAAGTGGTATTGATAATTCTGCAAGGCACTGCATTGAGAGTTCTGCTGGTCTTAATTGAAAACAGGCTTTTAAAAGGATGTTTGCCTTGTGGACTTCTGCTCTCTAGGAGGGGGGCCACCTGGAGCACGCTGTAACCCACTCAGATGTAACGTTTGAAGCAGAGCTCAGGGCTCACATTCAGCCCCAAAAATTGGTGTGTGTGTGCGTGCGTGCACATGCGTATGTGTGTGATGCGATCGAGAGGAAGACGGAAGGATGAAGGAGTAGTCGCATCAGCAGAAAGTTGTTTTTTCTGTGGCCTGCAGATTCTGTGTAAAGAGGAATGTGTGGGTGGGGGACTTAGGTGGTTTGGGGGTGAGAAGGGGGAAAACTGGGAGGTAGGTTGGTCCACAGCCCAAAGAAACACAGACAGGATGAAAGGGAGTGGTGGGAAGGTGGAATGCCCTCTGTTTTCTAGTTTTGATTGAGGCTGAATCGTACATGTTTATGAGCATTTTGAGGATGATCCACGATGGTACCTTGGTGCGTGGGCGAGAGATGCGTGCGAGTATGCCCATGCTTGTGTGCCTGCGAGTGTCTGAGGTATTAATCTTCTTTGTCAGTGTAGGCCAGATGTAGGGCCTTTCCAGAAGTACAAGCCTGGACTCAGCAATCTGGTCTCTGGGAAGCAAGGCACCGGGTGTGAGTGTAAGTGGGGGTGTTTGGAGATGGGGTGGGGGCGGGGAGGTGCTTGTTGTGCTACCAGAAATGGGCATGCTGACGCTGAGGGTGAGGAGGACAACACACAGCAGATTAGCTAATGATATTAGCCTGAGACGACCCTCATGCAAAACCCAAAAGTTGCAATTAGTGGAGTTTTTGAGTTTTCCCTGCAGCCCCTAACACACACACGCATACACACACACATGCTACTTACTCTATATGAGGCACATAAATATCAGTTGCCACTTGCGTAAAGCACTGACGTAAGTCTTGCTGCACATTAAATTACAAACCTGTCCGCTCTTTTACTTCCTGCTCTGCTTCCACAATCCGCCCGCTTTTTTGCTGCCCCTTTCTCTTCTCTCCATTAGCACTGCTCATGAGCCCCCTTCACTGGTTGCCCACTGTGAAAGCAGATGAACTAACATGTTTGCTCTGCAGGAAACACGAGCTCACAGTTGCTCTGTGGGAGCGAAGCCGGGGCTGCCGGCGAGCCGACACTCTCTGTTCAAGAGTCTGCTGATCTAACGCACACATACACACGAACACATGGAGGGTAAAAAATGTCAAGGTAGGGGGTTGAGAGATTGACATTACAAGCTGATAAACCGCTTTCTCGAGCTAATTTGCCAGGACAGCACTGAGAGGAAAGGTGTTAGTGATAGAAAATATTAATGTACTAGCAAAACAGAGTTGATATCAAGCAAATTTAGTAATGAGAATGCTGAGCAGGACACATCCCGATGCTAAGCCTTGTGCTCAGTCACATTATCTTTCGGTAAAAGCTCAACTGATTGGTCTTTACTCATTGATAGGGGACCGTTGTCAGGCCTTTTATTACATAAGGGGTTTTGTTTTTTTGTTTTGTAGGTTTTGATTATGGGAACGATGATGGGAAAGTAGGAAAGTACTTTCTTGGTCTGTATGGTGGAAAAAGAAAACAGAGTACGGAAAAACGTGTTATCCAGACTTTATTTTCAGTACCAAGAGGATAAAGTTGTATCCATCCGTCTGTCCTTCCATCTGTCCCAAAACTCATCCATCTGTCTGTCCGACAATTTGTCCCTACGTTCAAATATATATATATATATATTTATAAATCAACCATACACATTTGAACGCCCTAGCATCACAGCTCGAGTCGTGTACAGCACTCAAAAACACACCAAAGTCTCAGAAAAAAAATTATTGATCCATCCATCTGTAGTTTTTTCAGTTCCATACTTAAAGCCATATTACAGTCAAAATTAAAATGACTGTCTTAATTTTATACTGCAGCAGAGTTTTCTGTTCCTGCCATTTTGACGTTTAATTTACGACTTGACTTGGATTTTTTTTATTTAAAAAAATAAAAATAAAAAAATCCATTCCTTTTGCATATGAAATTACTACAAATTGTTTTGTGAATTCAACAAACTCCCTATTCTCAGGGAGTTTGAAGTGTTACCTCCTTTTGCACCTCCTCTGAAAGCTGTGATTACATCTTAAAATTATGTGTAAAACTGGGCTTTCCTATGACAGAGTGATGAATTACAGAGGCTCAGAAAACATCTCTTTTACTCTGGCTCTGCTGTCAGTCTCTCGGCAGGAAGCCAACCGGTCTGCAATGGAGTAAAATGCTTCCAATGTATTGTTAAAACAGCTTTTTGCAAAATGTCCATCAGACTGGATGAGTAAATTATGTGCTATATCCCAAAGCACATTGTCCTCCTGCCTCTTTTTGCTTTTTCTCTCTGAATTCCTCATCTGCAGAAGATTAAAACATGACCAGCTCTACTTTTCTTCATAGTGAAACATTTCCTTTTAGTCTTCTCCTTAATTGTGTTGGCACAGAGCAATCAGACAGAAAAAAAATGACTTGGCTTCTACTTGTGAAGGCTCTGTAATTCGGGAACTTAAGACTGGATTGAGGTGGGACACCTGAAAGATGGAGCCATTAAGGGTTACTTGTGTAAACTTCCTAAAAATACATATATGGAATAAGCATTGTGGACATCTGGAGAAAACCAAAGTTTTATTCCTTCATAGCAACATTCACTTAATTTATAGCTTTCAAGTCATTTGGGTTTTATGTCTCTACTGGCTTTACACATTTGGAAACGGAAAATATTCTCCGTTCTCTTTTGCAAAGTAGTTCAATCTCAGTAATATTGGTTGGTGACAAAATTCTCAAATGTTGTCACTTTATTGGGGGGGCACACACAAACATTCAAAGGGCTAAAAATGGGCCGGATCCAGTGGCAGCTTCTGATATGTGTGATCTGGTTAACTTATCGGGGGCAGCATGAGCTCCCCCTTCGAAGGCGCCCCCCACCTACTCCCCCAAAATGGAATATAATATATGGACAGGGATATAGTATATTTAGGAATACGGTAAGTTTTGAAGGGAATTTGTTTCATTGCATTTTATTAGGGATATGAGAGCAAAGAAGGCTAAATACAAATGCATGCTGCTCTTCTCAGATTTTTAGTTATAAAAAAAAAATCAAAAAAACCCGTAACATTTTCCTATCACTTCAAGATTATGTGAAATTTTGTGTTTGTCTTATAAAATCCCCACAAAATATGCTGAAGTTTGTGGTGATGTAAAAGTGGGAAAATGAAGAGTTTGAATATAGCAAGGCTTGAAACACTTTTAAATTTTGAGCTGCCTAACAGATCTAGCTCTCCTCCCACAGAACCTTCGTCTGTCACATATTCTCCTCAAAGTTTTTGCAAAAATGAAATTCCTTGATGCTTTTTAGCACATAGTTCGGCATGTTTCTGTTAGGTTCAATTTCTGCTTTTTGTTTTATATGCTAAAAACTTCTCTTCTTTCCTTCTTCACTCCCCTCCACTCTTTTCTTCACAATCTTTTATTTTCTCCACTTTTCTGACCCCACGCTCTGTTCTCTGGAAGTTTGATTCGGTGTGGATTAATTGCTCCTCATATGGGAGACGGCACTCGATTATTCTCGTTCTTGATAATGGTGTGTGTCTTGTCCGTTGGGAATAGGCTGCCAATTTGCTCACGGCGCATCTGCCAAATGATTGGTGTTTACACGGCACATCCCCCAAGGAGCGTTTGTCACAATGCCGCTTCTTACATCTTAATAACACACATACTATCAATTCAGACGTCATCACCGATCACGTCATGTGCAGGAATGACATCTTGGACCCAGTTTGATCACGGGCTGAAACTAAATTTCAGTTATTAAAAATTATTATTTTTAATTATTTCCTTTTCCCAAGCCTATTATCTCCTCCCCTCAACTCTTTCCACCATCGCTCATCTCATCTCCCTAACTCAGTGCTCCTCCTCTGCTGTCCCATTAATCACCCCTCTCTAATTAACAGGCCCACTGTTCCCAGACTTCCCAGCACTCCCACTCTACACCTGGCCCAGCCTTGCTGTCCAGCAGGCATGCAATGCATGGCAACACACGTGTACACGCTTACAGTTAGAACTCGAGTTGCAGCTGGCAACTGACCACGGAAAGAAATTGCACTTGGACTGGAAAATTCCCTGCTTTCAAACTTTCTTCTTTGGAAATGTCCATGTTCTCCTTACTTTCCTCGTTCCTTTTGATGCTCTATTTCATCCCTTCATCAACCGCATCTTTCTTGTAATAATGCAAACTTTACTCCCATCTGTTTACTCCCACTTTGTTTTCATTTTTACTACTATCCTCATGCTGCTGCCTTTGACTCACATCCTATTGCCTCCCCCATTTCCACCTTCTCCCTGTCCTCCCCCCTGTTAGCCAGGGTGGCCCCGGCAATGCATCAATGCCATCTGCCAGCTCAGCATGCCCACAGCCTTGTGTCCACACACACTCGCCCACAGACTCTCTTGAACACACGCTCAGCTTGGCAAGGACACCGTCCAGCGCAGGATACACCGATATCCACGCTTCCGCCACTAGATCACCAAAGTCCCACTCATTATGTTACACAAGGCACAGCCACTTACACAGCCCTGTTGAGTCACACGCTTCATCTGTCTCCCAACAGGGGGAGCCGGGGAGCATCTGCCATGACCGAGACAGGAGTCCTGCAGGCTCCATTTACAGTTAGAGAGCAAATTCCTGAAGTAATCCTACAGTTCCCGATCGTAGACGGACAGGAAGATCACCACATGGGTGTGTGTTCCACACTGACTACAAATGAATTGAAATAAAGTAAAGCAAAGCAGCAATTACATGCAAATGCACATTTTTGAGGCAGCAGTGTTTGGTATTTTTGTGGCCCAGTGCAGCAGTACATTACCACATGGTGCAGGGTTGTTTCAGTTGCCTACACAAGTTTTACTGTAAATAGAAACTAATGTATGTTCATTCTAGGATAAATGTATGAAGCGCTTAGTTGCATTGAATGAAAAAAACAAACAAACCCTGTGTGGTAGACCAACACAAAGTTGGAGAATTATGCATGGTTTTCAAACTTTTTTTTTTCACAGAAAAAATAAATGAAACAAAATCCAACTCACCAAGACCAGAGGTTTGTCAGAAAATATTAGTAAATAAACAGCATCATGACAGCAGGCCGATTATGGAGAACATTGTAGAAGAGTTAAAAACAATATCCTAAAGACTAAAAAACTTAGTTAATCTTCTTCAGATGCAGCCAAGATACAGCCATTTCTCTAAAGTGACTTGTAGATTAGTAGATCCTTAATCAGAGATGCAGGCAGGTGGCCCAATGTAACTCTTTGGGAGCTGCAGAGATTCACAGTTCATGCATGAGAATTTGTTTGCAGTATATCTATTATTCGTACCTTTCACAAATCTGACACTTATGGAAAAGTGACAGGAAAAAAATGCCTTTCTTCAAAGAAAACAATAAGACCTTCTGTTTAGTTTGTAACAAAACCGTATAGGCGACTCATCAAAGACTGGGACCGAGGTTCTCCTTCAAGCAGGAAATTGACCATAAACATACAAGGTCACTTAATTCTTTGAGTTTTGTTGTCACAAAGATGCGTTTTCAAGGTTCTGTAACTTGATAAAGTTTGGGTTATGCCATCACATCTAGCAGTTGGGCAGATCATGGCACAGCTTGTTAATATGGATGAGTTAGTGTAACACCTTCTATATATTATTAATCTATTTCAGTGTTCTTTCTCCTGTTGACATTTGAACAAGACAGAAGCAGAATTGATGGGAAACGCAGCAATTAGCAAATGAGCTCCAGGATGTGTTGCTGTTTGAGCTGTTTGGTGCTGCGTTGGGCTGCTGGGGGTGGCAGAGGGAACGCGTTTGCGTGTCTGCGTGTCTGCGTGTCTGCGTGTCTGCGTGTGTGTTCGAGGGGGCCATGGTGTGCACGCCTGTGTGTAAATGTGGTGCGCTGCCAGGTGCGAGTGGGGGTCTGTGGCAGTATATTTATTAGCAGCTGTCAGAGAGGTGACACTTTGATGAATGGTGCAGAGTAATCAGGGCTGGGCTGTGACAGGCTGCACTCACAGCCTTCTACCTGCCAAACAGCCCAATCACACACACTTATATGTGCGCTAGCATGCTCGCACACACAGTTGCGTTCATACAACTACACAAAAGCTACTGTAAATGTGTGTGTGTGTAATAAAAACACCTAACAGATAAACTACGTCATCAAACTCCTCTTCCTCTCCCCTTTAACCTCCTTCTCTGTCGTCCCTTTAGTACGACTCTTTCATGTCCCAGACTCTTCTGTCATGGTGCTGTCATTTTAAAGGAATATTGTTGTTTTTAAGGAGATAAATGGAAAGATAAATGGGTCGAGAGTCTAAGAAGAAGAGACGAAGAGATTTGGGGTGAAAATTTGCAGAGCTTTGTTGTTTTTTAATTGCCGGTGAGAGACAAAGTAGCCTTAATTAGTCCTTGTCTATCTTCTGTTGTACTGCAAGGTCATTGTTCTGTGACTTTTGGCTAATTAGTCAGCTACTGCAGACTAACTCAAACCTTCCCCACAGGATGAGAAAAAGGGTTGGCTTGGTAAGTGGGAGACTTTATGGAGTGTGGTAAATTGCACAAGTTTTCCATTTTTGTTTAATAGTGCCTCTTCTTGTCTTTTCCCCCCCTTAAACACAGAATCAATTATCTAATTTAAACAGAAAAAATAAGCAGATCCTCTCTTACAAACTATCCTTAGATGAAAAAGCAGAAACCCCACAGCAAATATTGTATAACAACTCAAACACAAAATGGAAATCATTACTTTTCAGCGAGTTTTTAATGCCTCCAAACCAAGAAGTAATGGGAGGTTGTAATCAAATAATTTCACTGAGGTTTGGGTTTCCAAACTGTTTTCCACTGATTCTATCGACAGACCACAGTCTGGCCCTAAAGCCTGGAGGCTCAGAGAGGGGAGGGGAGACTGTGGGAGGGACAGAGGAAATAAGAGGGTAATAAAAAAGAAGACAAAATGGGAAACAAATTTAAAAAAAGAGAGAAAATATTGGAGCCCAAAAAGTTTGTGGTTATTCTTGTCTTCTTTTTCTACAGAAAGGCCAGGCAATGGTAGAGTTCATTAAACCAACTCTGTTTGCATTAAAGCATCTGAATACTTTCTATAAAATCTCACCAGGTTCCATCTAATCCTCTAATTGTCTCATTGATCGGCTCATGTAGCTAAATTTCCAGCATTTGACTTTATCAGATCTTTATATTTACAACTTATAAAAAATGTTTTAAGGAAACCATAATGAGACAGAATTCCACTCCAAAATGTCTTTTAGTGATCATATCCTGGGTGGTTTGACCAGGATTTTTGCTCAGTTTTAAAAAGCCTTAAATTTAATAATCACAAATTCAGGGCTTAAAAAGTCTTAAACGTGCCCAGATTTCCAAACTGCACAAATATGAAATGTGCACATTTATTGGTTTATCAGATGTTTGGGAATTACATTGAGAACCTTCATGTTAAGTCATCCACTATTAACTTAATAGTGGCTTAATAGTGACTATCCACTATTAAGTTAATAGTGGACTTAAGTTTTGACTTAAAAATGTTGGTTTTCAAGTCAAGTTACCCTTCACCTTATTATTTATGTAAGTTCAATGCAATTTATGGTGCTATTAAGTACATTTATTTGTGATTCATCTCCAGGGTCTCTGAAAAATACCACTTGATTCCAGGTTTGTGTGATGGAGAAAGTAATTTAAACTGTTTCATATAACATAAAATATATGAAAGTGTCAGAAACAATCTCTCATAACCTGGTTCCATTTCTGAGCAGACCCTCAAACTATTGCTTTATTGAAACAACTTTTAATTTTGTTTCAACATCCAGTGTTCTTTGGTTTACATCTGCTATCAACTACAGTGTATTTGAAATATTTTGGAAGAAAAAGTGCTGTCCTCATTTTCATCCTCCAGTTATTACCAGTATTTGCAGAGAGGTTACAAATCAGGAGCATTGTACACAACAAGCCACACAAAAAAGACAGACACTAGTAATTGAAGAAAAAAAAAGTCTCCTTTGGTCTGAATTGGTGTGCCTTTCAGAAAATTAACTTCCCCAAAATAAATCCATGTACACATTGAAACATGGTAGTGGCAACATTATGTTCTTGGGTTAGTTTTCTTGAACTGAAACGTGTTGTAAAGGTGGGAGAAGTTTTGAATTCTAGATAAAAGTTAGTTTTGGCCCAGAACCTTCAGGGATTTCTTGGTAAACTGTAGCATTACACTAAGTTTAAATCCACAAAGAATAACTTCAGGACAATGAAAGTTTACAAGTAGTCCAGCTAAGGTCCAGAATTAAATCTAAAGGAAAATCTTTGGGATCACCTAAAAATGACTTTGGACTTTAAAAGTTCCTAAATTTAACTCGGTGAAACCTTCAGAAACTCTTTATGATAAAAAGGGTCTATTTGTACAAGTTTTCACACAAAACCTGTACAATATTGGTAAACGTAATGTTTGTGACTACCCCTCTCCGACCAAACACTATTAAAGAAATAAAACTATATGCCAAAATATCTTTTAGTTAGTAGCTCAGAGAAATTTCTGGATGATATGACCTGGATTTCTGGCAGGGTTTTAAAGTTATAAACTCCCAAATTCAATTGTCTTCAATAAATTTTAATCCTTTAAGAAGTTCTGAATATGTCCAGATTTTCCAGAGTGGGTCTTAGATTACATTTGGCCTTGTATTGACTTTTTCTGCTAAAACTGGTTTGTTACATATTTTGGCAATTACAATTAAAACATTCTGTTACATTGTCCACTACACTATAGGCCAGAGTTATATGGCCTATATGCTGACGGTTATATTTAACATGCTTATGTCATGAAGTTAAATATAATTTCTAATGCCACAAAGTTAACTCTTATATTATTTTAAATAAAAAAAAAAAACCAAAAAACCAAAATGTCTTAAATTTAACTTGCTGAAACTTCCAGAAACCCTTTGACAACAAGCACTTCTAAATACTATGTAATTAAATTTATGTCTGTCTGGAAGTGTACTGCAGCAGATCATCAGCTGCTTCAGTGAACAAATAAACATTTGCAAGAAATTAAATGAGCACACTAATTAATGACAGGCTGAATGAATGGACTGAGAGAATTCTGTCTTTCTCTCTGTTTCTCAGAGGAGGATTCACTGCCAGGTTGAGTGAACATTGACGGAGTAACACTTATTTTCTCCATCACACCAATGGAAATCAATTGGGTGGTAATTGCAGTCTTTGACCCCTCTCCTGTCTGCAGCACATCCCATCTCCTCTCCGTCCATACATCCTCCCTGGTCCAGCCATAAAGATGAGTCTGAGGCAGTCGATTCATTTTATACGTCAGGGTTTTTTCCCCCCTGTTGAAGTGAGCGAGACTAATGTGATGTATTTCAGCAGGACTGATAAAAATTTGAGAGGCAGATGAAAGAAAGACAAAACTGGGAAGAAAAAAAAAAATGGGACAGGCGAGTGTGGAAAGCGTTAAATGCACGGAAACGGGACGGCTGATGAAGACTGTTTAGAGAAGCTTCTCTCTACAGCTGCCATCTGTGCTTGTGTTTGTGTGAGCGTTTTTTATTCCTCGTCTTTGGGGTTTAAAATGGCTGGTCAGATGGGTAATGAGTGACCCTTCCTCCCTGGCATGGTTCTGCCGTCACACCAGTATTAATCTTCCTACATCATCCCTTCTCTGAACCGACAGTGAGCCTCTTGGGGCAACACACACATAGATTCACAGCCCCGCAACACATAAATACACACACACCCACGCACACGCACTCACGCACACACACCCACACACACACACACAGAGGCACTGGTGCATAAGAGAGGTGGCAATGATGAATGAAGATGCTTTTAAGATCTGTTTAATAAGTTTTAGGCAGGGTCCCTGTGAGAGCAATGGGAAAGGAGATGGAGGGTATACATCTGCAAACTATGTGGTGTTTTCCCGTTTGACTGCATTGACACCATAAAGAGAATCTAAATAATACACAAAAGAATTGATTTAAAAAGTTAAGCACAGGACTTTCCAAAAGTATTGGCAACCCTTCTGCTATTTCATATTTTGGCATATTGAAAACACAAAGTTCAATACATTGAATTGTTTCTTTTTGTGTGCGTGTGTTTCTTTTTGATGTGTGGAAAAACCAACTCAAAGTTGTGCATGATAGTGATATGTTAGGATATGTTTCTACCTTGCTTGCACTTCCAGAGTAACTTTTGGTATTTAGTTTGACTGGGCCGTTATAACTCATGAATGTCCCTTGATCTAAACTATTTCATTGACGCTCTGGCTGAATATTTAGAATTGTTGTCTTGCTGCCAACCCACATGATCTAACAGGTTTTCTTCAGGGAGTTCAGTGTGTGGATCTCCATCCAGCTTCACTGTTTCCAGCCCGCTAATAGGAAACATTCCCATAGTATAATGCTGCCACCACCTCTTTTAACGGTGGATATAATCTGTTCGGGCTTATGTGAATGACTGGTTATGTTTTTGTACCAGTTTCCAATTGAATAATCTATGATTGCACTTACACTGTATTTTATTCAGGATTATCAGGATAAAGGGAGCTGAATCTCCCTTTATTGGTCTTATTTAGACTGTTTGTGAAAATATATAAAATAATTTCTTGTTTTTCTTCCATTTCACAGCTATGAACTACTTTTTATCACAGAAAATGCGAATAAAATTAATAGTTTGTGGTTGCATAGTCAGAAAATGTGGAAAAATGCAAAAGGTTTTGAGTAGCTCTGGGATAAAAACAACTGAACTGGAAAAACATCAAATAGTTAATCTAATCTAATTTATGTAATTGTTAGACCAACACAGTATTTTAAGCAAACATTCAGAGCAGATATGTATGAAAGCCTTTAACAATGTTTAAACATGCACATATAAACATACATTCTGTACTTACAAGAAAAAAGATTGACTTTGAGTGAAAAGGGTCCAAATTAAAGTAATAAAAATGGTTGAAGTGTAAAAGCTTAAACACTGAAATACAATCATATTCTTTCTGATGTAATTTATGCTCTTTTATTTACAGTTTTTTATTGTTTCATCACTGAGTGACGGAACATTAAAATAAAATTCATTAGATTATTGCGTTTTTTTATTCCATACACTAAAACCGATCTAAATTATAAATTGGCAATCAAGGAAAATGTATCTGTAGCAATATCAACTGTAATGTTTGAAGACTTAAGCGAGGTCCCACCTGTTGAATTGATGCACGTGTTGTTCGCATGGTGGAGCTGAAAAGAGCGGAAGGTGTCAGAGCTGCAAACACTGAGAGTCAACTCGACAGCCAATTTGGATAATTCAACTGGGGGCGGGGGGTGACATTTCAGAAAACCTGCTAATTTTCTCATACTACACACATGAAAATTACACCTTCATCACAGCACTTGGGTTTCATTCAGACCAGATTAATGTGACTTCTGATTTCAGATTTCCTGAACAAAACCTAAGAAATCATTTTGTTTGGTTCTGTGTATGTGAATGGATACAATGGGATCTTCAAGAAAAATGTCAGTTGTTTTTTTGTTTTTTGAAGTCATGTTTTGTAGTTTCCTGAAGGCATTTTTTGGAACTTCAACTGAATCGCAGTTTGTTTCAAACTGTTGCATTCAGGCGTCTTTGTGCTGGATTCATGCAAACATTTAGTTCCCACTTTATACCACAAAACCTTCCTTCTATCAGAACTGGTCATATATGAAGCATGTCATATTTTTGATGTTTTTATCTTCTGTCTCAGTCCTTTCAGTTTTTTTCCCATATCTTTCTTTCAAAGAAAAGCTGTTTTTGCTTTTATTTTTTTGTCTCTTTTCTTGTCGGTCAGGAGCATGGTCAGTGAAGCTGAGATTGTGTGTTGTCTGACAGCTGCTGCTGCGTGCCTCTTTTCTCCTTTCCTCCCACTTCTTCCCCCCTCTCCTCCTCTCTTTTAAACACGCGTCCTCATTTCTAAACTATCTATCATGCTGGCAGGGCCAGTGGGGCCTTTAAACTGTAGGATTGGCACTTTCTCAGCTGCTGAGCTGGAAAAGGGGGTCTGCTTGCAGACAGAGACATAAGCAGCAGGCCAGTCTGCTGCGGGCGGAAGAAGCAGGAGGTGCTCCTCCTGAAAGCAGGTGGACTGATAAAACTCTTTCATATGCGTCATGATCTCATATGGCGATAAAATAGCTCTTGTGCTGCTGCTGATCCAAGGCCTTGCTCTGCAGCAGACAGAAGAAAGAGTTGTTTCAGGAATTTAATTGGAAAGCAAGTCGATGGGTTTGAGATGGGACTGTGAAACTAAGTGTGCAGTTTCCATGGATGTTGTCGGCAACGAGTTGACAAACTCCGACTCACTCGGGAGTGAGAGGTGTCTGAAAAGATGGTAACATGCTGACAACATCTGTGTCTTGAGCATGTGCATTGAGACGCCGCGTTTGACAAACATGAAAAAAATAACAATGCGGGTGCTGTCAGCGGGTCTTGTCCCTGGCAGGGGGTTGGAAACGAGCACGAAGTGTGACTTTCTCAGACGAGCAGAGAACCCGCGATGACGCCTCTTATCGAAGTGTGTACGCAAAACGCACGACACACGCATGTCCTCACGCACACATTTTCCAAGCTGATCATAGGGACCCTCATTGTATCTGACTTTATCCATCATGGCATCATACCCATTTGGCCGGAAAGTATATATATAAAAAATGCACTTTTCTTTGCTCGACACACTTGGAGCCCAACACTAAAGACAGATGTTTCTCTTTCAGTGCTTTATGTGAGGTTTTACAAAACTGACTTTATGGCAAAGTGGTCTTTCGCCACATTAGAGTCCTGGTCATTTCTGAATCTTCTGGTTCTCTAGCTGTTAAATAGTTCATGCACATTACAGTCACAAGTCTGAGAAGATGCCACGCTACAGCTGAAACCAAAAATTTACAAGTTCCGTATAAACGGATACAACCTTTCCCTTTCCCCTCCGCCCACTTCTCCTCCCACTGTCTGGCAATGAATCAGACTACGTCTTTCCTTTTTCAGCTCTGTTAAAATGCCTAAATTATTTCTGCTTGCTAATAGCCAGAATGATGGGAGAATTTTTCAGGGGAATGTTTTTATTTTCTCAGAGTTAAATGGAGATCCACCTGTGGATCAATTTTAAGGTGCACCTCAAACCTTGTGTGGCATCATGGGAAAATTGAAAGAAATCAGGAAAGACAAGGAAAATTGTGGACCTCCACATACTCATTACCTTAGTAATATTTTCAGATGTCTGAAGGTGCCACATTCACCTGTTTAGAACAAAAGCTAAAGATCTTTTAGAGCTGCTGACTGAAGCTGGTAAGACAGTTTCCTCTACAGAGAAATGAGTCTTGTGCCAATAAAGGAATGAAAGCCACTCCGATAGGAAGAAGCCATTGCTATGAAAAAACATCAAAAGAGAGATTACAGATTGCAGGTGCACTCAGGACAAAGACCTTCATGTTTGGAGACATGTTCTATGTTCTGATGGAGCTAAAACTGATGTTTTCAGACAAGATTACTATCATTCCATACAAAAGCTTGCAAGTCTGAAAACCATCTCAATTGTATGTTGGTGGCAGCATCATGCTATGTTGTTTTGCTTTAAGAGGGACTGAAGCATTTCACAAAATACTGTAGATGGTGTCACTAGGAAGGTATATTATCTAAAGATCACAAACAAGTAGATGAACAACTTGATTAGATTCACTTTGTACAAAACCTTTCAATGTTTCCTAATCAGCAGCTTATTATGTCAACACTTGTACACACTTGTATCTTCATAGGTTTGAGAGTCCAGGAAGCTGAAAGAGATCTTATTTAGGAAAGTTCTAACACGATTTTGGCCAATAGAACAAAAATTTAAGCCCATCTTTTAAACAGATACACACAATCTAATGCTCATAGATATGTCTGTTATGCAACTTTATTGAATCCATCCATCCATCCATCCATCCATCCATCCATCCATCCATCCATCCATCCATCCATCCATCCATCCATCCATCCATCTTCTTTACACCCTTGTCCCTAATGGGGTTGGGAGGTGCTGGTACCTATCTCCAGCTATGTTCCAGGCGAGAGGCGGGGTTCACCCTGGACTGGTCGCCAGTCTGTCGCAGGGCAACACAGAAACAGACAGGACAAACAACCATGCGCACACACACACTCACACCTAGGGAGAATTTAGAAAGACCAATTAACCTGACAGTCATGTTTTTGGACTGTGGTGTGGAAGCCGGAGTACCCGGAGAGAACCCACGCATGCACAGGGAGAACATGCAAACTCCGTACAGAAAGACCCTGGGCCGGGAATCGAACCCAGGACCTTCTTGCTGCAAGGCAGCAGTGCTGGCAACAGTGCTACCAACTGTGCTACTGTGCAGCCACTGAATGTTATTGAATGTTAAAGCAAATTTGTTTTGAAATTGGTGTAAATTTTTGCAAACTTGTTTTACTTGGCAAAAGCTCTTGTGTGTTCTGCTAATTGGGTGTTGCGATAACTGTGTAAAGTGTTTTGAGCAAAAGGGCTCAGCTTTTGAAATTATGCCTACTTTCGTATGGAAAAAAACTTGATTATATTTGAAAGAAGCATCCAATTTTTTTCATATACTCTAAATAATGCCTGTATTTAATGTGCTTCACTTGGTTTTGCAGTTAATACCGTTGAGTTTTTCGGGTTTGTCAGTAGAGGGCGATCTATACTCAGCAGTGCATTGTGTGTGCGGGTGTGTGTGTGTGTGTGTGTGTGTGCTCATTTTCCCAGTGTGTTTACTTAATTTCTCAGCACAGTGGTGGTTTTCATGTGCTCTAATTACATTAAAAGCACAACCTATTTATTCCTTCCTTTTCTTCTGAGTGCCCCATATCTATGAGTATCTTTAAAAAAAAAAAAAACATTTACTGAAAAGCCCAGAATGATGACTTGATTATAGTGTTTGAATAATTTGTATCTCCTTCTTCCACTTTCTGAAATTTACTCAGTCACAATAAAACTAATTTAAAAGAATTTGCCTGAGATTGCATCTGTACTGAAGATTAAAATGGAGTATTTGGCCTATAGTGTTGTGTACCAGGAACATGTAGGGGAAGTGCATGGTTCAAATTGATTTAGTTTCTGAACTGGTGATAAAATTACAATATTTCATAAATATACGAGTCTTTAGTTATAACATCACTATTGGTTTGCTTACAATAAACACATATTGGATCTGCTGTAGTTTTCATTTAGATTTAACTGCTTCTTTTGATTTGCTCTGGGAATGTATGAGATGCATGGAAGATGAATCTATAGGACACTTTATTATTGCAAAACCAAAAGTAGTTTTCAAAGACTTTTTACAATAAAATATCTTGCTGCTGCTTCAAACAAGACTTTCAAATTTAAAAAGTCGCATTTAACTTTCATGTTAAAAGGTGTTATTTTCTATTACTTTATTGTTGTTTTTCCTTTTTATATCCAGGTTAAATGACTCATTAAGATTACAATCTGATCAGCAAGAGATTCAGAATTTTATACCATTCTTCAATAACAGTGAGCCTTCAAAACTTTTTTGAACTCCCTTACAATCCTGTTAGACTTGAATTTATTGGTCTGACAATAAATATGCAGATATTTAAGCTAGTAGTCATATTCTTTTACCCATACTAACTTGTGATGATCAAAATATACATTTTAAAAAAAGAAATGCTTTAATGTGGGAGTTGACAAGATAAACGTGGGTCCACCTCTAGCCTTGTTTGACATAGTTCTACTTCAGGGTTACTCAAGTTTGTTGACACTTTGCTCAGATGATCAAAGGTAGTCAAGAATAGATAGAAATGCTGTCTTCTATATATTAGAAATTGTTGAGGGTGCAGCAACTTGAGAATTATTTTCTCAGACACACCAGTGCACCTCTGCACGCACATCTCTGTTACAGATTACATCTGTTACATCTGTTATCTTCAACTGAAATAACTAACTTAAAGGAGATTTTACAGGCTTTAAATGCTTCCCTATTCAACCAAAAAGTACCAGAAGTACAGTACTTAGTACTCTTATAGCCTAATAAAAACTGTGTGGTTGCTTTTTTTTGTAAATCATTTGGAGTTATGATCATGTACCTGCAAAGTCATTATGCATTTTTACTTTCCTGCATCAAAAGTCGGAAACATTCTTGCATTCTTGCACAATGGAAAATTTTACTTTGATCATAAGTGGAAAGTTTTGTTTGTGGATATTTCTGTCACATGCTATATTTATAGAGTTTATGTTGCCAGAACTTCAACATAATGTTGTGTTGCGACAGTCTACAGTTTGTGTGACATTGCAGTGGCCATTCTCTCTGACGGTTTATCCAGCCTTCCTTCATTTCTGTTTTATCCACTGTTGGAAATTTAATTGTGCATGTAAAGCAGTGTTTCTTTCATAAAAAACAACCCATATTTTGACCATTATGGACCTTTATTATGCCTTTATTGTAATGTATTAACCTACCCTTATGAGACGCAAGACATCAGTGTTTGTATATTATATACAGCAAACTGATAAGTTGACTCAGTACTGATACAAGATGAGTAAATACTTTTAAATGTTTAATTTGTGAATTTCTGAATGGGCATCTGGATTATGTTTGACAATTAAGTATTTAAATGTTAAATTCTTAGCTTTTTGGATTATTTGCTGCGTTAGCGGAAGCTGCGTGTGTGTATGCGTGTGCAGGCATGCACCGGTGTGTCTGAATGGTTACGGATTCAGGATGAGAGAGAGGTGAGATAAGAGTCTGGCAGGAGCGTGCTCAGATTGCCTTCAATTAGTGCAGTCCAGCAGAGACAAGGGGAACAATGGTATATAGATTGGGACTCCACTGGACTGGAGACTGCACAAGATGGAGTGTGTGTGATTGCGTGCGTGTGTGTAAGAGGGAGAGAGAGAGTGTGTGGGAGAAAGTGAGGTTAATGACGGGCTACTCACAGGCAGGTAATCCGTCTCCCTCTTTCTCTTTCCTTCTCTCTGTGGGCATAATCAGTTTCTTTCCTCTCTTCTCCCTGCAGTCATGATAATTATTATAACAATTAGCTTTCATTTTCTGTCTGCTGCAATGAAGTGTCCCACGGAAACCCGTACTACACCGTGTCTGCCTAGTGCAGGTCCCATCCATCCTCTCAGCCAGGTGTTTCTCTCCCTCATTGCATGATTCACACAGAGTTACTCAACACAGCGCTTCTTACAAACCTACGTTTTCTCTCTTTTTTAAATTTTTTTAAATTTTTTATAACAAGTCAAGCTGTTTACACTTTAGAAATAAGGTGATAATTGGGAAAACAAAAACAAGGTAAAAACAAACAATATTTCCACCTTTCAGAACAATGACATGTATTTAAAAGAGAAAAGTTTCATAATGTAATTGTGTTATTAACTTTGCAGTGTTAAATATCTAGATATTTATGTACAATGTTTACTTTATTAGAGCTTTTGAGAAAGTATAGGTGGGAGAATATGAAGTGATTGAAAAGAAATTGAATACTGGCTTTAGGCTAGTAATGCATACATATCACTAAACTTCATTTAATGACTTTATTAAAATGTGTTTTGCACATTTTTCTTCCTAAAGATACCCCTGCAGTTTTTAAAATACTGTTGAACTTAGTTGAAGAGGTCTGAGGAATTGTTAGGGATTCACAGAGATTTTGACCCCTTAACTGTAATGGTGAAACCAGTTTCCTCATGGACTAATTTACCTACATGTAAGTGTTTTGAGGGTGAGAGTTAAAGAGTTTTAAACAAGGCGAACTGTCCTAAAAGAAAACATAATGGTCAAGATGTTTTGAAGTGTTTGCCCCAAAATAATTTCATCTTCAGTGTCTGCTGTTGAAGGTTTCTTCAGAGACTCTGTACAAGAGACCCTTTCTACCCACCCCCATCAGCATCTACAACACTGAAGAAGCCTGGATAATATGAATTACAACAACATTTAATATCCCTTTGGGATCAATAAAGTATTTTTGAATTTGAATTGAATTGGCTCGTAATATACAACTGCACCTTAATGGATAATGAAAATGGGCTGCCAAAATTCTAATCAGTACATCTGTGTAACAAGATGTACAGAGATTTTAATCTTCTACCACTAAGCACAAGGTGTACTTAGTTACAAGCAGCTCGAAAAAGAGAAACGTTTTAAGACTTTGAAAATATCTGACAGGCTCTTTCCTGTCGTTCCAATACACATTCTACTGTAACTTCAAAATATTTGCAGAGATCTTTGTTACTAAACAGCAGTCTCTCTGTGTGCTAACAAAATGTAGGTTATCTTAAGCTAGATTTCCTAAATTTTGCCAAGATTTCCAAATTCAACATGTTCTCTGACAGAGTTTAAAAGCTAAAAAGGGTAACACAGAGAAACATCACTGTACTCTCTTTAGCCTTCATGTTATCTGCTGAAAATTGTAATCTCTCCCACCACCTAAATCAAAGGAGACATATCTCAACATGTCAAAGGAAATATACTTAAACATTCATAGGCCTACTGGAAATGACCAATTCTTATGTTGGAAGTAACAACTTTTTCACCAAAGAGTTGTGCTGTGTGTGACACCTTGTAGCACCATGGTGCATTTGCTGATCAGAAAAATATTTACTTTTTAAATTTCTGGCTGATTAGTTCCCACCCAGGGCCAATCAAGCTGAAAAACAGATTAACAACAATGACCAGACAATTGCTCTGTGCATGTCTACTTTGAAACAACTTAAAAAAAACATTCCCAGCTACCCTCACCAACAATGTTAATGCCATACTCATGAGTTGGTGTTGGTTATTTAAATATATCTGGTATTGATGTGAAATGTTGTGAACATACAATGACACAGTGGAATTTAAGAGTAAACACTGTTTACTTAGAAACATATTAAGAAACACAAAAACTTCACTGTGCACCAGGTTTTGCGGTTTTGTTTTCTAAATTATTTTGAGATTTGAGTTTAATTACAAGTCCACTAAATTGAGAGGGACATTTTCTGGAAAGTTATGGTTTTGCTATGAGTTACTATGAACATTTGTCAGAAGACAATTTAAGTAAGAACCATCATCGCTGATTTGATGAAAGGATATTAGGAGTATGAGAAGAATGTGGTGTATTTGATTGTGTATCCAGTGCTGAAGTGTGTAACCAGGCCTATTAGGCTGAATCTCGGTGCTGTCAATCACCCTTGGTGTGGATGAAGAGGGGGGGTGTATGCAGATACGACTTGCTGTCAGCAGACTGTAAGAAAATGGATTCCTGAGAAAGCCATAACTATGATAAATTTACTCCTTCAATTCTCAGAGTGCCCCCTCCTCTCTTTCTTCTCCCTCACTAACACATTGTGATAGACATGCATGCATTTCACACACAATACTTCCCATCCCCAACAAAACCCAATATACTACCTCTCATAGGCCCCACTCTCTGCCACTGGCAGTCAGTGCACGTGTGACTAATGTATGCGCTAAAGCTTCTCGCTACCTTGCCGCTCACAAGCCTATTGCCACCCCAATCTGTCCATCCGACTCTAAGTTACTGCCGGGGATCACATTCAAATAAATTTGTCGCTGCATGTTCATGAAAAATTGATGGACGCAGAGGGTAGAAGGAAACTTTGGGTTCTGGAAAGATCAAAAGATTGAGCTACTAAAGGTAGGAATCACCAAGTACGAGCACAAGTTAATATATGAATTTATTAAAGACAAAAACTCAGCATATTAGGAAAGAGAGAAGAGTGTTAAGTTACGTCAGTAAGGTCTAAAGACTTCATAACATTTGCTGTGCGTCAGGATAAGACGGCCAAAGTGTAGGTCACCGAAGAACTCGTACACCTTAAGATTGAGTTGAAATGGGGATCTTGTTCAAAACCTGACTCATATGTTTTTATCTTATCTACTTTGTGCATATCTGACTTTATTATGTCTTTATTTCCCAATGTAAACATACTTTGGAAAAAAGGAATCCTTTTTCTCTATTATTATTTTGTCATTGTAAAAGTGTATTCTGTTGTCTGAAAGTGTTTAGATCTACTTATAGAAGTATTTTTACTTGAGGTGAATCAACACTTTAATTGTGCTGTATGACACAACTTGTGTCAGATAAAAATGTTCTGTATGAGCAGAATATTTTGTAACTTTATCCTTTTTAAAAGTGCCAAAATCAAGGAGGGGTGCTCAGAACCAAGATATTTTATTTCAAACAGGGTTCAGACTGTTAAGAACAAACTAAGCATGATGCAAACCTGCTCAAAACATTCATCAGAATGATCATTGTGTATGCACTTTTATGCTTTTGCAAACCTTTGGGTGTTTGAGTAGTACATACTAAAATACAAAGGTCAGAAACATCTAACATGAACTAAGGAATGATAGGAATTCTTGGAAAGCGAACCAATCCTCTTTTGTAATGTGCTTTGAACAACTTCTCCTCAAATCTAAAGTACCCAAGCAAGGTGTTAGAGTACAACCTGTCTTATACAGAAACCTTAAGAACACTGTGTGCCATTGTGCTTGTGTCAAGGCAAGCGGCATACAACTGAATGCAGAATTATTGACTGTTTGGATTATATGTGATCATTGAAAAGTGCCATCATAATACGCCTTTCTTTGTCCTCATGTTTGGTGATGACTGAAAAAGGAATGAGTAGGTTGTTGACAATAGTGACTCATCTTTAGAGATGCATTCCTTTTCTCCTCGGTTGTCTCTGGTAAACACACAATCCTTGTTTTCTCCCACTCTCACCCGCCAAAACCTCCTGTATCTGTTGCGCCTCCCTCACTCCCCCACTGCCGTGTTGTTTTCCATCCATCTGCCTCCCCCTCTGTCCCTTGTCCTATCAACAAGATGAGTCACAGGACTGCCTGTGTCAGGGGGTAAATGTTTGTTCCTCTCCTTTTAGCCCTCGCAGCACAACTAAATAACCGTATTAGACTCAAACTGGCCAAATGTGATGATGCTGAAACTTTCCACCCTCATTGCGAGCAAACTCGTGCTGTATTTGGTCAGAGATAAACATGTCAACAACACAGCTGAGACATTTTGTGCTTGCTGTGAATGTGGTGATCTTCAAGGTCACACAAAGAGATAAGAGAAATTAAGCGGTGTTTTGCAGAAAAGAGGAGTGGAGATATCTGGTAACTATCGACGTGATGATTTAGAAGATCAAATTTCTGTTTTCCGTGCAGGTCATACTCCCCTCTCTCTCCCTTCTAAGAGAAAATACATGCAGTTATAATACGCAAGTGGCCTTAAGCTGCTGTTACCAGATTATTTTTAACAAAAACCCCAAACAGAACAGTGAACTAACCTAACACTTGTTAGGTTAGTTGCAGCTACTTCTGGCCTACCTGACAAAAGTATTTGACAAGCCAGTAAATATGGTGGACAACAGCTGTTGTCCACCAAGTGTTACATTGCCTTCTTGGGAAACATTGACAAATAAAGTGATTGCTGAACAGTCTGCTATAAGAAATAATTTCTCTGCTATCTGAGTAAATAATTGCTCTCTAGTTTTAAAATTAGCTGTCACAGATGTAAGACCAGTCAGTAAAAAGTTTGACAAAAAACCTGGGAAATCTTTTCAGACTTTTATCATCACATTTTTGTGATTGAGTCGCAAGGATATTTGTTTCAGATTTTTATGATTTCTGGACATATCTGCACCTACGAGATCATCCAAAGACCAAAACGTCATTCAACTTTATTCTTCAAACTCATGAGCCTGGTCCAGATGCTGGTCTTTTTTGCAGTTTTCATCATTTCATAACCAATTTTGTAGGTACAAAATAGGGGTAAAAATGCTCCAAAAATTGACGGTACTCATCACTCCAACACGGTTATGTTAGAAATATTTTTATTTCCCTATCTTTTGTACCTGCAATGAAAAGCTGAGACTTTTGTAAAAAGGGACCACACATCCAATAATAGCCACTGTATGCTTAGCAGAAACCAGAAAAAGGCACAATTAGAATTATTTTGTATATCTCGAGAGGTTTCCCGTCACCATGACTTTGAATATTTGAAGGTATTATAGTAACTCCTGTCCAAATAAGAAGTTGTTCTTAAAATGTTTTTCCTTTTTATTTCTGTGTTTACAAAATAGGCAATTATTCCACCCAAGTGACATTGAAAAGGGGATTTAATTTAATTTAATTGAAATCACTTTGATCTACAAAATTTTTGTTTCCACCCAAGTAAATATATTTTTGTATATTCGTCATATATATACATGGAGGAAATCTAATGAGAACATATAGTTGGAGCCTTGCTAATGTAAAGACTAAGTTATGAAACTGAGTATGAAGTTCATCTATTTTTTGATCAGATGCATTTTTGTGTTTTGTATTCTATCTCTTCACTTCTTAAAACATTTTTGTTGTTACAAGAAGGCTTGAACACAACAATGTCTGCATGACTATCTTTTCTTAAAGGGAAAAGACAGATGCAGTTTTATATTGGACAACCATAGGTCATGACACTCTTTTACCTGACTTTTTTCCACCTGTCACAACCTCTTCCTGTTCTTTCTTTTATTCCACTTTATTTATTTCTACTTTCCATTCTTTTTATTCATCTTCTGCTTCTTCCTCAGATGACACAAAAGCAGTCCTTCCTAAATCACTCTTTGACAGACGGAGGCAAAGAAAGGAGAGATAAAGTGAGAGAGATAAAAGGGGTACAGGGACAGGGAGGGGAAAAATAGAGGGATGAGAGTTTGAGCATACATGGAATGAACCTATCAATCCAGCGTGCCTATTATCCTATGTGAAATGCCTCTTGCTAGCAGACGCCTAGTTAGTGTGCCTGTTCAAAATTAATAAAACGCCAGCCGAGTCTGGGCTGAGACTCCGACAGGCCCTGGTTATTGATTAAGTCATGTCACAGGAATGGAAGGCTCTGCCATTAAAAGTACAAATTATGCAGCACGTTTAGCCATACCTCTTATTCATGTCGGAGACAGGCAAGAGTCGCTGGAAGAATGGAAGCCTGCTGCATTCTCTTCCTCAATCCAGAGCATCTCTTCCTCTATTGTTGGAACCTTTTGTTGTATTTAGGATCCTAATAGCATGAAGTTGTTTTAAAATAGGTTAGCCTGCCTGCGTCTGGAATTGGCCTGAGACAAGATGGCCTGAATGAGATGAAGACGAGGATGAGATGGCGCTATTGCATTGTCATGCACTTCAGGACAAAAAGGAACCCATAGCACAGTTAAAAAAAAAAAAAAAAAGACAGACAGGCCTACATGTTAAACACGTAGATGATACAGAGCACATTTTAGTAGAGCTCTCTGTGATAATACAGTGCATTATGAAATTATTCATGGCTCTTTAACCTTTTCACATTTTTCCAGGCTACAATTACAGTTTTTTTGTATCTTATCTGAATTTTGAGTGATTCAAAGACAATGTGTTGCATAGGGAACTTTTTTATTGTTTTAGAAATTAAAATCCTGAATGTGTGATCAGCTTTTATTCATCCCCCTTCCTTTGATACTTCTATAATCCCACACTTTCAGAAGTCCTCTGTGTAGTTTTAATATAAATCCAGCTGTTCTTTGAAGTTATGAGATTTGATAAAAAACATTAGTGAACTAACAGCCTCATGAAAACTGAGGAATACAGCAGACAGGTAAAGTTGTGTAGAGTTTTAAAGCAGGGTCAGCATTTAAAACATCTCGAGCTTCAAACTTCTCTCTGAGCCCTATTTGATCTGAAAATTGAAAGACAAACCTACTAAAACATGGCCTGTCCATTTTCACTGACGGCATAACTTAAAGAAGCAGCCAGGAAACCGGTGGTAACACTGGAAGAGCTGCATAGATCCACAGATCAGGTTGGAGAATGCCATAACAAGACAACTATTAGTTGTCAGATCAAGTCAATTCTAGTTGAAGAGTTAGGAGAGGACAGCTTTTGTTGGAAGACAGCCACTACAAGTCCTCTTTGCAGTTTGCACATGCCATGTAAAGAACACAGTAAAAATGTGGAAGGAGCAGCTTTGGGTGGATAAAACCAAAATCAGACATTTTAGCCTGCATAAAAACGCTAATTGGTTGAAAACTTGCACATTATGTTGAACACACAGTCCTCACTGTGAAATTTAATGGTGGTAGCACCATGCTCTTTCTTTAGTAGGGATAGGGAATTTTGCCAGCAGTACAGGGAAGAAGAGTAAAACTAAACACAGAGAGATCCTGGAATAAAATCTGTAAAAGACAAGAGACAATCTGCCCTAATAATACATCCAGAGCTACAGTAGAATAATTTAGATTGAAGCATTTTTATATGTTAGAATGACACTATCAATATCCACCCCTAAACCCTGTTGAGGATATTTGGCAACATTATATAAAAGTGCTATTCAGTTATAATTTTTCTTTATTTTCACTATTTTGTACTAGTAGAATCCCACTGAATTACACTAAAGCTTATGTTTCCAATGTGACAAAAATAGAAAAATTTCAATGAACATGAATACTTTTCCCAAGGTGCTGTAAGTCGTTTAATTATAAAAAGAAGTCTAATATTATTTTGACTTGCAGCCAGATGGCAAAGCTGTTTCTGTCTTCAGTATGAGGAAAGAAGGAAGGAGTGATTGAAAAGGGGATAAGTTGATGAAGATGAAATCGTAGAGGGAGGTAGGATCATTTGCAGGTGGCATATATGTCGTAAGATTTCTGTGTTGGGATGCTCAGTCAAATTGGAGCAATGTGCAAAGCTTCAATCAGAAGGCCTCTTCCCTGCTGCTTATCAGTTGGGTATGTGACTCTGTGAAAGAAAACGGAGGTTGAAATCCCCTTTTTAAGTGTGGAGATGAGTGTTGAAGGCAGAGAGAGAGATAGATGGGAGGGAAAGGAGACGATAGGGAAGTGTCAATAATTTATAGGTAGTGCCTTGTGTCAGAAGGGCAAAAAGAGCGCTACACTTGGTTCCCGAGGCTTCCGCCATCTACGGAGCACAGCCTTTGCACATTCAAGATATGAATACATGTAAACAACTGAAGACATATGTAAATGAGCATTTGCAGACACACACACACGCACACAATACTCACCATTGTGCACAACTGACAGAACTATGCAGGAAAAAAAGGAGCCCCTCTTCACTCACCTGGCAGGTCATTAATTTCACGATGCAAAACCAGAAAGCTGGAGAAGACGGAGTCACATACACACACAAAACAAAACACAAAAATGGGCACCTAACAATCATACACCAAGCCCCTGAAGAAACCTGTGTTTATGCATTTGAAAGTCTTTTTGTTGTTGTGGTTGTCCCAAAGCGTCAAAGCCATTATAACAACCTTTTAGATCTCAGATGTTGTTGGAAAAGAGTTTCTGAGTGGTGGCTGCTTTGTTGTATGATTCATCACCTACCAGAAGCCAAAACTGAGGTCTTGACAGATGGACAAATTTTGTCCTTTTGCTGTCATATGGGTTCGTGATCTGAACTGTAATGCTGCGGTATGTCAAGACACGTGAAAGAGTCATTAAGAAGATTCATACTACCTGAGGGCCAGGAAAGGTAAGAAAGGGAAGCCTTATGATTCTGCATGCTGGAAACTTCAGTATCTGCTTTTCAGTAAATGAACATTAAGGAAGCGAATGAGGCAGGAAGGAATGCAAGTCTAATTAATCTGTTAATCGCGCCTATTATGGAACAGATGCTGGAGAATTAAAGGAAAACCTCCTTCGCTTGTTTCTTTATTTCTAATGTCCCTTTCTTGCTTGTGCAAAGGAACTTTTGGCAGTCGATCTGTGTTTTCCCTCCTCTTTCTTAGCTAAAGAGCCAATTGTGGCTAATGGCACAGTGTGCGGCAGGCAGACTGCCCCCTTGGCAATGCCTGCTGGAGGAGCAGAGGGCTATAAGATGGCACAGAGCAGTAAAAATTGTTAGCTGAATGAAAGAGCCACTGCGGAGAGTTAGATTGACTTTATGGTCCTCCATGCACAGCAGGTTGTTTAACTTATTGCAGCAAATTATCAAACATGATCAGTATTTTAACCCAATTGTTCCAAAATTTGTTAAGTAGAGAAACAGTTTTGAGATGAGGAAGAGCAGTCTTGGATGCAACAGAACGACAGCGGGGGGAGAGGATAGAGGAGTTTGGGGGAAACCGGGGGTAGGGGTGTGAGAGCTGAATCAGCGGGTAGCTCCGCTAATCGCCACGGCTCATCTGTTAATGGAGTTAATGAAGAATGGGAGCAAACCAAATGCGCTGAGATGAGAGAAGTTCCACCACACTGCATAGGCCGCTGCCCGCTCTCTCCGTTCCACACGCCAACACAATCATACACACTCGCAGCTGCTTTTTATTTCTTTCACTTATCCTCTTGCTGTCCCGCTGCGTTTACCACCTTTTCAGCACCTATTGACATACTTGCTTTTTGCACCCTCTTACACCTATAAGCATAATCTGCAACTCTGGCACTCATTACCCCTTGCTAACATCATCACACAAGCACACTTGCACGGTTTTGTCACCTGTCCTCTTCCCATATGTTCCTTTTCTTTTGCCTCATGAGGTACGCATCCCCCTCTGGAGACCCTCCACAGCTCCGCGGTGAGGAGATATATGGTGACAACACTGTTTACGTGCAAGGTGAGGAGATATTCGGTGTGCAGACCTTTCCCCCAGCTGATAAGGTTGATGGGTTGACAGGGCCCCTCAGAGAGAAATGCTCGCACACACAGCTGACACACTTGTTAGAGGCTCAGTAGCACTTATTAGCAATTTATTAAACACTTGTTATTGACACAGCAATTACTGCATCAATTGAGATATAATCTTAGCACACACTTCCATCAATCAAACACTGAGTGCATAAATTAGAGCTGTAAAGATTTAAGATTTAATGTCTTTTTTGTGTTGCTTTAGGAACAAAATGCGCCAATAGAACCTGGCAGACATGTAGGACTCTTTTAGTAAATGTGAGGTTTATGGTACGGAGAGGACATTGGGTTGTAGTAGAAGATCAGACATCTCCCAGGCTAAACTGGTCTCAGAAGACTTTTCACACAGTTAAAGAAATAAACATTGGAGGAGGCTTTATTTGAATAAATGCGTTAAGCAGGATGACACTAATTGTCTGAAGAATAAACTGTAGATGCTGATATGTTTTGAGATCGTAAAGTAGCCGTATAAGCAAAGGATGTGGAACAGATTAATAAAGACACTCATTTTAGAAACTTTTCAGAACTGCGGACATAAATCGTAGCAACTGTCTTGCCACAGACCACAGTAGTTTACCAAGAAGTGTAAATTAGTGTGGATACTATCTTTAGCTGTTATCCCTATGAACCTATGAATTAGTATTATGTTCATCCAAACGTCTCAATGTTGGTTTTACACAAAAACTAAAAAGTTCAACAAAATAGGACAATGGCTTTGAAGGGTGTGACGGCTAAGTTTAGCCCTCCCTGAATTTTGGTATTTGAAGTGGAAATTAACTATTTCACAAGAAGGCACACGCAGTGCCTTCCAACTCATACCACTTTAATCTTTTTATATTTCCCCACTTTACTGCTATAAATTTCTGCATATTTCATTGGGAATTTATGCAACAGTCATGAAGTTGCCCATGATTGTAAAGAGAAATTAAAAATCTAAGGCATGCATTTGTATTCAGTTCTCTTTACTCTGACAACCGCAAGTAAAAACCAAGGCAAGTAAAAACCAAGGCAACCAATTTTTGGACGACTTTGACAGGCCATTATGGAATTAGCATTGAAATTACTAGTAGTAAATGTTTAACAGCAAAGTGTGTTGGCTCCAGGTTTAAAAATATTAGGAAATTTGCCTTTAAAAGTGCTACATTCAAAGTCCACACATGAGTTTGCAAGTCAAATAAGTGCAAATCTCTGGATTAATGTGCTCAAACAATGTTATTTTGTTTTGGGTATGACAGCCGAACAAACCTGCTTAACCTAATGAGCTCAGAGTGTGAGATTCTTGCAGTGATGTACGCATACACACAATCTGCTGGTTAATCATCTGTGTAAAGTACCATATCTGTCTTCCCATTTCCCCCATTATTGCAGACGCTGGCTTGATTAGGCCCTTAATCTCCTGAGATTGAGACATTAAAGCATGGGAGTGATGTACTCACGTTCGTTGGCACAGTGTCACACTGAACCAAGGGAAGAGTCATCTGCCACAGGAATGCCAGAACACACTGACTTCATAAGATAAAGCGGTTCCTGTCATTTGGTTGCTTGTCTCCGTGATGTCCTCCTTCTGTTCTGTCACTTTCATCACTCTGCAGTCACACAGACCTCACGGTGCACATGTGTTTCACTCAATTCCTGCTTACATAAGGTTCATTAAGAAGAATCCTGGTGGAGGATTGTAGCTGGGCAGGATGTGAATCTGCAGATGGATGTCTGCACTTGCAGGATATTTCATCCTTCTAATTGTACAAATCCAGGCTGCTTTGATATGTTTAAATAACTCTGTGAATGGGAACTTTTTATGGTTCTGTGTCCACCTCAGGTTAATTTGCACTTGACTTTTCTTTAAGGAACTCTACCTTAATACAGCAGTAAGTTTGCACAGAGGGTGTTCCAACTGGGAGGGGCAGGTGCATTGAACCAAGAAAAGAAGATGTCTTGAGTTCTGGCCCATTTCCTCCAAGGACAATAACCCCCATCTTGTTTAACAACTCACCCGGCAGGGACTATTACATTAATTTTAATTGGCTCCCCTTTTAATTGCACAGGTGGAAGGAGGGGGTTATTTCTTATTTCCCCTTCACTTTTAAAGTTGGGCCTGCCAAAATGGATTTCCGGCACAGAGCAAGTTGTGTTTTTCTGGAATGATTTTTAAAAACAACCAGTGCTAGTGTGTCAGGTGGAGCTGGGAGAGCAGCAGTCCAGCTCAGAGTAAAACCACCACATGTTACGGTTGGAGACAATTACCCTCCTGTTATTGGTATATTGCTGCCAATAGCTGACACTTTGTCCTGAACAGCTGGTGGGGATTCAGAAATGGAGATGGAGATGGGACCGTAAGTTGGTTAATGATAGGGAAAAGTGTGAGTTTCGGGTTGGTTGAAACAAGAGGGACATGGAGAGAAAGCGTATTTACAGGAATTAAAGTGGGTGAGGGGGGGGAAATTAGGGAATGCTGTGGGAGGAAGGGTAAAAGAGGGACAGTAAAGTGCAGCAAAGCAGACAGTTAAGTGTAAAAATCTGAGCTCTGACCTTATGTTGCCCTAAAATTGGTGTTCTTAAGTGAACAGCAATTGTATAAATTGATAGTATTGACTGTTTTTTTATTAGAGCTGTGAAGGGACCTCTATGTATCTCAATTTCCACATTTTACTCTCTTTATGGCTTCAGTTTTTTTTAACATCTGATAAACCCTTTTTTTGTTTGCTACATTCATCACCAGATTGGATGGTTTTAGATTTTGACATTGTATTACGTTGTGTCACATGAATGTCTTTTGATCAGAGTTCTTTATCCTCTGGCTGCATGTCTGAGGTCATCGCTGTGATTGAAGGCCAAATTCTGCAAAGTCTTTTGCATCATCCTACAAGTGCAGTTATATCTATCTTCCTACCAGCTCTAACTGTTTTCACTGAACTTGCTAAAGCATGCCCACAGCATGATGCTGCCACCACTATGTTTTACTGTAGGTATTAAAATGCTTCCTTAAAGCTGTTGCTTTTTCTCGATTTGACTTTGGAGGTGTATCAGAATAAAGGGGATGAGTACAAATGCACATTTGCAAAAATTTGAAAACCATGCGTCACTCCCCCCCATTTCATAATTACATAACTCTTCGTATTATATCGTAAATAATCCCACTAAAATACAATATGTTTTTAGAAATAATCTCTAAAAGCTCAAGGTTATGGATTCTTAATTTTTGATTTTATTTTTTGCATGGCACAACGTGCAGAAAGCATTTCCTATCCTTCACCTGTTTCTCTTTAACCACATAAATGTTAGGCAGAGCGAGGAGCAGGGATGAGGACAATTGAGATCACAGGGATTTGAAAGCACTCGCATCCGAGTGCAGGGAATCCCCCCCATCTTTGACAATGGGAGAGGAAGGAAAGAGCATGCTGGCCGCATGAATGTACTAGGTGGTAGAAAGAGACAGGACAGAGCTATGTGTGGGACATTTTTAAGAGCATGGCAATGTAAATGAAGAAAGGAACATCATCAGACTTTAAAATGTTCTCTGGGGCAAATTTTGCTATCTTCACAGTTCAAGTAGAGCCAGGAAAACAGACACTTCACTGCACTTCAAAGAAAAACTTTCTGATGGAGCTGTGGAAAAGCTTTATTGTTCCTGGAAAGCAGATAATACTAAAAATATACCAGTTATTCTTAAAGGAGTAGTATTATGTATTTTCCAGGCACATAGTACCATTTTATAGCACAATCTAGTAAGTAGGCCTAAGTTTATTTCAGACCTTCGCAAGAACAAAACAATCAGATGGAAAGACAACGAAGCAGAATCAGCAAAATAAATAACCTGAATTAAGAAATCTTCAAGGCATCTCCTTTACCCGTTATTCATCAGTTTCTTGTCTGAAAGGGAGTGGATAGAAGTAAACACTGGTATATCCCTTTTAACGTCTTTATTGATACAAAATTTGAGTTAAAACAAACAGCAAATTAAACAACTATACAATATTTCTATTTAAGATTCAGTTATTGTCCTCATTCCTATATTGATCAAAAACCATCCCTTTATACTTTAAACTGTTTTAAGTTTGCACACTGCTTCATTGCAGCCTTTAAACTATTCCACAGCTGAACTTCACATATGGAGACATGAAAGGTTCTCCTTGTTGTACGTGCTGGTAAAGTTAAATTTACCTCTCAAATGTTATTCAGTTGTTACAGCAATTTTGTACATATCAAACCTGACTTAAAAGGAAATTGACTTTGCAATTTAAAATTGGGCCTCTGTCTCTTTAAGAAGCTCCTGCTCTTTCCGATACTCCGCCTTCAGTACGTCATCACAACAATGCTCATCATTATGGCGTTTACAACTTTTCTTAGGTGTGTTAGACTGAGAAGTAGCCTGTATTATAAAGTGGGTAAATGCGCTGTTCCATCAGTTGTTTGCTAGTTGGTGCCGCTGCTAGTCTGAAGGAGCTGAGTGGGGAAAAGCTGGGGGAGGGTGCTCTGTGAGACTGCAGCTCTGAGGAGGAACTGCTTGGAAAAGGTGGCGCCTGGTGAAACCAAACGTTTCTGAATGTAGATGGTTGAGAGGGGAGATTAAAGGATTTCTAAAGCATAGCATGGATGAAAGATTCAAAGCAATATTCCAGGTATGTTTTTAATGAGGGAATGAAAAGCTAAAAAAAAATCTATTTTATATGATACTGTCCCTTTAAGGTAAGATAAAGTTATTCTTTTTTTCTTTTGCCAAAAACTATTTTTAAATTTGGCATGTTGAAAAAAGACGATGTGTGCTTTGCTGTTTTTCTTTTACATTTGAAGTTGATCTGTTTTCCTGCTTTAGACTACTAAGGGACTGCACAGTTTTCCAGAACAGACTCTGGATAGTCAGCTCCTTTAACCTTCAGCTTGATGTCATTATGAACTCGAATGCTTTTACTTTCTTAATTTGGAGGCTGTCGGACGCTGTCTTGAGTGTCTGAGATCCATCATGTCTTACCGTAATATGACTCGCTGCACAGAGGTGGCGTCGACAGCACGTTCTGGCCTTGAGGACAAACAGCTTGTGCTTCCGAAGGCAACAGAGCACCATCTCTATGTTCATATAAATTAAAAGAAGATCACAATTTACCAACATGTTTATTTATTGCTGTTCTTCAAGGCTCTGTTCTTGAAAGTCCTGCCCCAGAAGGAATAGTTATAAACAGAAAGTTCAGGAAACAGATTTCACTCTGTAACCTTTGGCTTTGAAAAGAGAAAGCAAAAGAAAAGAAAAGAAAAGAAAAGAAAGGAAGGAGGGGACTCCAGATAGAGTTCTTCTGGAGTCTCAATTGTCTTGGCCCTGACCTACATGTCCTATGACTTCAGATGATAAATCAAAAACAATGCCATGACCTCTGACCTGGAAGCTCCTGAACCTCTGCTTATAAAAGCGGGGCATTCTGACAAATGAGCACATTAGTCTAAACTTTGACAGGTACGGAGCTTATTTTTTAAACGATTACTCAAAATGGTGTCATTAAAGTTGCATCTAGATAAAAAAAAATGATTTGAGTGAATGTGCAGCATTTCCTAACCTTTGCATATTTGTGTGCCTGTATTTTAGACCTTTAAAGGATGAGGCCATCAAGGGCTTCCCTGCAGCTGGATCCTGTCTAACTTTGCAGAAGAATCCTCTCTTCTGACCTTTGGCACAGATAGCTGGGCTATTGAGGTATTTCATAATACAACTGCAAAGTTCAAGTCCTCCAAATGAAAAGAACAGACAAAGATGAATATTTTTTTTATGGATCTTAATTGAAGTGAGAGTTTTCATTATAATTCTTTTTTATTTGATCAAGTCTGTGCAATTAAAAACTGATCATTCGGAGGAAACACTTGATGCATGGGTCCTCTAAGTTGCAGAATAGGGCGACCATTAAACAGTGGCCAAAAAAGAGAGACTTGACTGGTGGGCGATCACATATATCGCGTCAGGACATATTTATGAGTGAGTTAATTTTTTTTTGTAGTTATGCATTATTTCTGGCTGATGTCGAGGTTTGCAGTCCTGAAATTGCTGAGCTTATCTAACATATCGTCATGCTGGGTGGGTGTTCTGTAGTCTTGCAGTTTCCTCTGCACTGATTTAAGCACCCCTTGAGCCATAATTAAAACCCAAATCTCTTTATGGAAGGATAAAAGTGGCAGCAATATCTCAGAATAGTTTTACAGAAATAGTATTCTGTCCTCCTTCTAAATTATTTTCTATATGTTGCCCATTTGATAGCTGAACAATGAATTTGCTCAACATTTTAAAGGGCATGTTATGGAGATTTATTGACTTTGATAATAATGCCTATTATGTGAATCATCTTTTAACTTTTTAGAGTAGTAGTTTTATCAACATATTTACATTGTAGTTTTTTGAACATGGTTTCATTTGCGCAAGTTTCTGGAACTTTAGGAAGATGCTTAGAAAGACGGTGCTTGAAAATCATTTTACATAAACATCAGCACAATGAATGACCGGCAGACTTGATGCACTTATATCCTGTGTACATACAGCATTGAACTTTCATCGCAAGATAGTCAAAACTTGGAGTCCTCCCCCAAAAACCAACATAATACCAGAATGCCAGAAAGTAACATTCTGTGGTGATAACATGATGTGGTTCCATTTTACATAATTCATTCCAATACAAACACAATAGTTAAATGGTGATTCATACACATACTCCATATATCAGCAGGACTGGATGTTTTACAACTATAGCTTCCTCTCTCCACATTTGAACCCAATTAAAAAGTTTTTCACATTACCAACATAAATCGTATTTATTTTGCTAACATGTATGGCAAGTAAAGGAAATATTTATAAGCACATTAAGAAGCTTAGGATTAAATTTCAAAACTTTTGACTAAGTAATATTTGACTAAAGCACAACAGACCGGTGGTTATATCACTGTCAGAACAATGACATAACTGTCTGATTGTATTGAGTCAAAACTAATTAAAAATATGCTAATTGTATAAATACACTCTACTAGTTTTTAAATGAACTCATGTAAAACTATAGTGTTTTACAAATTAAACAAAAATAAATCATAAAAAGGCATGTTCATTTACAGAGAACGTTTATTAGCATTTATTAGCCAAATTAGGAGTTACATTTTAAAAATGTTATTTTTAACTTAAAGTTCAGGCCAATGAAACTGAAGCTGTAGCTTCAGTTTAAATCTGCAGCCAAATGCATGCTGCTTGAGTCTCATCCTCAGCCTTCAGGACAGAACAGAAACTACTGATCCCCCCCACCCCATCCGTCGCGTTTGCTGTTAAAGAAAGAGATTTACACAAAGTTGGTAAAGCCCTGCTATAGCTCAAACTCAGAGGCTTTGATGAGAAAACAGAAGAGGGGTGACTATGACAGCTAGCAAGACTAAGATGTGTGCAGATAAACAAACGCACACAAACATGGAGGCAGACACCATGACTTACAGCTTGCTTCCATTCTTTCTCTGCACTGTAGGAATGCAGTTGTTATGAAGACCTTCAATATTTTCTTCTTTGTCCCTTCTCTCATGGACTCACTGCAGCCCTGTAACTCACACTGATGTCAAAACAAACACACTAATAAACAGCCAAAAGCAAACACACTCACACACACTATCAACAGAGACATGCACCACCCTCTCCTCCCCTCCCCTCGGAAGAACGGCATCCCCCAGCATTGCCACCAATATTTCTCATGAGCTCTCGGCCACCAGCCCTTCATGAATTTTTATTAAACAAAACTCTAAGCAGATTGATTTCACACCGGCTGCTTTATTGCATTTTTATTTAATTCTTTCTCTCATTCAGACTCTCACTTGCTCCTCCTTGCCCTTACTCTGGTTTCACTGCTCCATCCTTTCACTTCTTTTTTCCTTCCTGATGTTTTTCCTACTTCCTCTTTGGAGTTCCTGTGTGTTATCTCTCCTTTGTACTATCTTCCTATTCTCTCTGCTCTCCCTTTTATCCGGTCAATTTTGCAAAAGCTTTTAAAAACCTATTTGGATTTAACCTTCTGAGTATGTGGTTTTAGGAAGAGTCGTTTTGGGTTGAACTTTGTGTTTCAGTGAGTTTTAGATCATGTGTGACTTAAAAACTCTCGTATCTTACCAACACAGGTACAAGGTAAGGCAAAAAAAGTGTTTGAGACATTATTTCCCTCAACTGCCTGAATATGGCGTTGGGATTTCAGAAGATTTTTTTTCCAAGATTTTTTTCCAAGACTTTTAGGTCAAGAGACTATATGTGATTTGGATTTTATACTCATCTGTTCATTTCTACTTTTCTGTGACAGATGTAAATAAAGGCTGCACTGCAAACATAACCTAAACTAATTAGTGGTTTTAAAGGGATTGTGAGGTCAAAGAAGGAAGCAAATTGCTAACTTGCAGTAACCCCAGTAGTTTCTACACCAGACTACTCATAGCAGGTCTTGCACAAAAAACCTCCAAAGAAGACGATGAAAAACCTCCTCTGCTGATTCCTTTCATGGCAGAGAATCAGCAACTCTATTTTTGTGGCCATTTAGAAGGTTGAACTCCTTACCCTTTCTCCTTAGAGAATTGGGTCCAATTACCTTCTCATTAAAAATCATTTTAGCTGCTTGTTTTATGGTCTCACTCTTCCAGTCATACTCTATTTGTCATGATCGTGTGAGGGCTTGAACACAGATGGACCAGAGAACCTGCAGCTTCTCCTTTATGATTATCCTCCTTTCTCAAACATAACATATTGGTGCAGCTCCCTAATGGTCAACCATGTTTTGCTCCAACCCGTCGTCACTTTGTAAAAAAGAAAATAGAGTACCAAGGTTCAAACCCAAATCTGAAGAAGCATTTAATCTCTTTTTCATTTTTGAGCAGGTAAAACTGATTCAAAATGAAAAATCATTCCAGCCTTGTACAACTTGATTCCTCGACGGGGTTCATAATTAAAGCTCTGAAGTATTATTAACAATGTGCCAGTTATTGAAAGAAATAATAATGATGATGGGTTTTTAGTGTTACAATTAGAGGCAATTAGCCATTTTTGCATTTTTGTTTTCACGTAAGTATAGAAAGTTGTACTTTTATGTTTGACAGAGTAAATTAACAGTTTGTTGTAGCTAAACACATTCATTCTTGCATCTGAAAGTTGCAGGTTAGTAACCCTCGAGGACTGGACATGAATGAAAAACTTTCATTGAAGCTAATTCCTGCAGACAGCATCTTATGTCACTGAAGCAGTTTGGATGACTGATACTGAACCGTGGGAAGGTCAGCCTGCCTGAACTTGCAGCATCTGGTGCCGTGGTTTGCAAGGGTTTGGTAGTAAGCAGTGGTTGTTCCCAATTCAGCCGGAAGTGATGAGGCAGTGTAAGGCTCCTGCTGGGTGTAATGAGGCTCCCCACAGCTTCTCCACACTGTCTCACCCCAGCTTCCTCGGCCTTTCCACCCAGCACGCCTGTGTTTGCACAGCACTGTTATCTGCTGCCGAAACACAGACACACACACATGTGATCTTTAGTAACGATCTTCTTAAATGTTGTTTATTTTTTGTTTCTCATGTCCACCCCTGGTCTCACGTGCTCTGCAGGCATCTGCTGCGTTTCTTTTTTCAGTGTACTATTTCTGCTCACTTCTCCTTTCAGTGAACCCCTCCTTTTTCCACTTCTCTCCACTCAGCTGGAGCTCTGTGTAATTGGGCTGTTGTCAACAGCACATTAGCCTGGATTATCGGCAAAGTGACTTCTGGCTGCTGGTGCTGACCTCTCCAAATATACATCAAATGCAGCGCCATGCAAAAGTATTCAGTCCCCTTTACTTTTCTTACTTTTTTAAACATAGCAAACTTATAAGGAAATGAATAATGTGTTTTACATTTAAAAAAAATATGAAAAAGTGTGGCTTAAATTAGTATATATCCCACTAGTCAATTTGTAATACCATATTTTGCTGCTGTTAGAATCACAATCAGCTTTACTGGCACAGATTGTGGGCACAGACAAACAATTTTACTTTAGTTTTTAAACACAACATAAAGACAATAAAAGAAAAATGGTACAGTATGTATATAGTAAATTTTTAATGCATAAAGAAAAAAGGCTTGCTGTGACCATGCAAAGATGCTTATTTTAAGAGGTGGACAAAAATTTTACTCAGGTACTTCAACATATTTTTACTCAAAAGTAAAACATAGCTGCCCAAGAAATTACTCGAGTTAAAAAAAAAAAAAAAAGCTTATTTGGTAAAAAGACTTCTTATATACAGAGTAACTGATCATGGTGACTGATTTAACATTTAGAAATGATGGTACCAGACAAGCATAAGGTTATCTGCAAAGCCTGGAATTTTAATGTCTTAAATAAAATTTTAAAAATACAAATAATTGTAAATTAAATCTTAAGCAGAAGAAATAAATTTCCAAGACAATGTATTTTAATGTAAAACATATAAAATGAATACTTAAATTTGGCAATATGCATGTGTGTGAAGCACACTGAAGGACAACTAGTGCTTTGATGAAAGAAAATTCACCGAAACTCTAGTTTTGTTTCATTTTTTAGAGATGGCCATGTCTTACTAGGTTTGTAGTTGTGCCAAACTAACACGGTCGGCCCAGAAAAAAGTTGTCTCCAATAAAACAGTCAGACTAATATTTCGATAGACCACCTTTAAATTTGATTATAGCACACATTTGCTATGGTATTGTTTTTTCATCAAGACCTTGCATAGAGTCTGACCACTGTGGATTTCTCCACATCCCAAAAACTCTCAACCAGGTTCAGGTCTGAATTCTGTGGAGTCTTATTTGATTCTGCCTTTTTAGACATGAACCATTCTTTCATGATTTCAGGCCACTAAAGGAGACACTAGGCATTGATATATGATTATTGCTAAACTATAACAATGTTATCTGTCAGTAGGATTAACATTTTCAGTTTGGTATGTGTTACACGGTTTGGCAATAAAAAGTCTCAAACTACAGGCATTAGGCTAATTTCTGTGAATATGCCAGCCATGTGTTATGTTAGAGTGACAGGTTATCTCTCTGTGAAACACTCCACCTCTCTTCCCTTTAACACCTTCAGACATGTGTTTGGTCTTTCCTGTTGCCGCGTTCAGATCCACCGCGGGTGAGTCAAGGATTTGCCGTTAAGCGTACTGTAACTGCAGTGTTGAGTTTCTAATAGATAAGACAATAAAACCCTGGGGTCACTGTCCGTCAGGCGGACATCATGCTCTCAGTTGTTTCTTTTTCTGTTGCTTTTTCTGAAGCCTTGAGCTGTAAGAGTAAACCAACCATGACATACATGCAGTGAACTCCTTACTTTAGCGGTGAGTTAAAGTTTAGGTCTGTTGCCATCAAGTGGTAAATTAAACCTACTTTAATAGAAATATCTGTGTTAAAGGGCCTGTGCTTTGCCATCTTTCTTTCAGGCTTGATAATTTTTTGCCTCAGAGTTGCTGTCCTATTTTGGTCCGCCCACATTTGTTTCAAAAGCAGAGCCACTTTTATTGCCACCCTGAGGCACACAGAGCTAAGCTACGGTAACTGAATCCTAGTGTAAGGGGTAGGTATGTAAATGAGCCCTCTGTCACAAAACCCAACAATATCTCCTGCGCTCCATCTTATTCTCCTGAAAGCCCCAAAAGGGGAGAGGAGACACAGGACTACATTGTCCTTCTTGCCCACTTTTTGGAAAAATTAATTAATTATGAATGAGTAAGCGAGTTAAGAAAAGGGGATTCTGGATTCTATTGGTGTTAACATAATTACCATTCTCTCTCTCTCTTTTTTTTTTTTAACTAAGGAACTAGGGCCATTTCTCCCGTCTCTCAAATGGGGTTTTATCGCCTTCAATTTGGAAAAGAAAAGCTGATAAAAGCTTTTATAATGCTTTAATTTGGCATCGATTTGCATGAATCTCCCTCGGTAATTATCAACTCGCCCCCCTCACCCCCTCCCGGATGACTGAAACAGTAGATTCTGATAAGACAGTAAGAGAATGCGTGTGTCTGTAAGGGCGGGTGTATATTCTACTCTCTATCACCCATTTTTCTATTTCCATATCTCATCCTTCTGTCTTTTTCATTGGAAGAGGCGTGGAGCGAATGATGGCTGCGGTCGTTTGGGGGAGGGGGGAAGAAGGAACAGAAAAATCCTAAATCAAAGCACTCAATTATAGGGCTGCAGTAATTATGGGAGCCCTTGAATTGAAGTGCTCTCCGAGGAGAGATGGACAGATATATGGATGATGCATGAGGGGCGGGACAGATAGGTAAATAAATGAATATGCCACACAGAAATACAACGTAGCCTCCAGACTTTGGATGACATAAATACATGTATTAATCGATAGGTCGCAAACCATCCTAGTGCAATTAAAAGGGTATTGAGTGGAGTGGGCCACATTTGGGCTTGGAAAGACAGTGGGTTAAAGCCCTGACCTATATGGGAGGGTTAATGCCCCCCTGGCCCTCTCTAGCCCCTGGTCAGTGTATCCTGAAATGCTGGGGGCCACTCTATAAAGGGATTTAAGTCTCTTTGGGGCCTTTTACTGGTCAATAAGACTGAGTGACCTCTACCAGGTACCACACTGAAACCGCTTCAGTGCTGATATTACTCTACTATGCTCTGAAGAATCATAAAAAATACATTTTACTTCTCCTGTAAGTATTTATATGAGACATTTTTATTTTAAAGATAAATACTGCTTTCATAGCCTTTCTTTCCCCATCTTTTTAAAGTACCTTAAAAATATTCATACCTCTTGGACTTGGACAACCACAAACTTCAATGCATTTTATTGGGATTTTATGAAAGACCAACACAAAGTAGTGCATAACTATTTAGCAAAAATAACTGATTCACGGTTTTCAGAAAACATTGCAGCTATCACAACCAGTCGACTTCCAAAGCGATAAAGTGTATAATTTAATCCTATTATTAGCCTTTCTTTGCTGTGGGACCTCATGAACATCAAGGTGCGTGGCAGAAAGGTCATAAAATTGTTAAAGGAGTTAGTATCCCAAACTTTGATCATTCTAGCTGTGACTTACCTCGTTTAAGCCACATTTAGTTTCGTAGTCAAAGCAATAATCAGTGGTTGTTAGCACAGCAGAGCTCAGAGGTCATCCTGTCTATCCTATTTAAATTATGGTACAACTTCAAATCTTACCCGAGAGACCCCTGGTTACTCTAAATGAGCTGTGGACATCCGCAGCTTAGGTAGGACAATATGGCAACATAAAAATTATTCTTACACTCCTCAGATCTGGTCTTAAGGAAGTGTGGTAAAAAAAACAAAAAACATTATTGAAGAAAGAAAGTTTAAAGAAGTCCAATTTAAAGTTCACCACAAGACATGCCCTGTTCAGGTGAGATCTTAATTTAACGTTTTGGCCTTCATGCAGAACAGTATTTGTGACAGAAAACCAACACTGTGCTCTGAATTCACCATCCCCAGGGTGAAACAGTGAGGTGGACAAGTTGAATAGTAGATTGGAGGAATAAGATTATTATAAGATTATTTTGAAGCCCTGTACCTTTTTGTTTAATGTCACAGTGCCTTGCTGTTTTTAGTTTGTAAAATTCCAACAAAATTTTGTTGAAATTATGCTTGTAGCATATTAGAAATAATATGAAAACTGTATTTTCATACTAAATCTCTATAAAAATCACTGAAATTATACTAATTATAACTTCCTACACAACCTTCATTAAGTTCTCCGCACTTCTCTCAAGATAACAGTGAGCATGTTGGTGTTTTGCTGCGTGTCTATCAGGTGTCTACATGTGCATAGATGTGTGCCAGTGTGCGACTGACTGGCTCCAATATCCATCCTCATATTAGCACATGCAGGAAGTTTGTCATGGACCCACTGCTGTGCCAGAGCTCATTTGATTTGAGGTGAAATTTATCACAGATGTTCCCCCTTCCTTAAACAGGCCTGGCTGCCAGACCAGAGACAGCTAACAAAAGACTTGTCTCTGAACAAATGTTAGAGCAAGATCCAAAAAAAAAAAAAAGCTGATCCTTACAAATTTACGAAGAAAAGCTCAATTTCAGGAATACAATTAGGATCTAATAAAGCTTGTAATTGCAGAAAAATGTAGGTAATTGTGTTTTCTTGTTTTACTTCCACATGTGAAGTTGCGGTCCAGCTCATTTTTTTGCTCTGTGCTAAAGTTGTTGATAAATGGTTAAATGGATGGGACACTTCTTTTCCTAAAGCATAGTATCCGTACCTGTGATTAATGTTCTGGGCTGACGGTGTCAGATGGAGTGATGCTTTCCGATGAGCTTCACGGTAGTCTGTTGATTTACTGGTTTCTATTTCCACTGGTGTAAAGTCAATCTGCATAGAAGGTCACTCACCCCCACACCTACATTAGCGTCTTTTAATCCCCATCCGTCAGGGCAGGCCAGCCCCACGTAGGCTGCAACTGGAGTTCTTGGGTGACAATGTTCTGCCATGAAAAGTGACGTGGGTAAAAAACACTTCCTCTTTGTTTACTTGTTTATGTCACCTCCAGTGTTGATCAGCCGTTGTACAGTTGTTCACACAAATATTGTGTTCAAAAGCCACAAGATGAATTTAAAGTCACTTGGGAAATTGTTACGTTTTAGTAAATGAAAATATACTTTTCTCTCTTTCTCAGCTGGACACTGTTTTGACCTAGAAGTCACTGAAGAAATCCCACCCTTTGAAATTCAAACCTGAATTGTTGGTCATGGTGAAGGACTTCCGCTTCTGAGATTGTAAATACTATCCTTTTATTATTTCTCATGCTTGGTGTTGCTGTGTTGCAATTTGAAAGTCACACTGAAAAATTTTTTTTTATAGTTAACTACCTTTTTCTGTCAAAGTTTCAACATTTTTCTCAATTTAAAATCAGAAGAGAGTTAAAGATTAATCCCTATGAAATATATTTTTATTATTTTTTTGCTAACTTGAGGACTCTGGATTAGTTTTATTTCATAAACGCCATAGGTCTCCCACTTTGTTATGCTCTGAAGTTCCAGTTAGACCTTCTGCAGGCTTTTAAAAATGTTATGTTAACCTTTTGAAAGGTAGCGATGACCTGTTTGAGTTCAGAAGCATCTGGGATGGACCATTACATTACAAATCTATAGTGGTCATTAGAATCCATATTTATTATTCACAATTTCACAAGCCAAAATGTTTCATATCAGTATCAGCTTCCATTTGTTTGCTCTTACCCCTACATGACTTGTAGAAACTGGAAAGGAACTACTTATAAGTTGTAGGATATTACTCTGTTTCAGATTTCTCCACAATTAATTATTGACATTTCTGCTGTGTTCCTTGATTTTCATGATGCTGTTTGCTCATAACAAACATCTGAAGACTTTATAGAACAGCTTTGTGTATATTTGCAATAAATCACACACAGGTGGCCTCTTGTTCTTATTTAAAAAGGAGGGAAGGGGATGTACAAATATTGACTTTTTGAGCTTTGTAACATGTTAAAATGTTATTCCCTCATCAAAAACATACTCGGAGTGTTACTTTGATTCCTTCATGCATGTTTGAGAAATTCTTGACTTTTTCATGGCAGCCATTTGATGGTGCTTAAACACTAAAGGCTGCCTATGTCCCCGATGCTCCTTCTTGGAGCTGCAGTCTCCAGTTGAGCTTCTGCTCATAAAAACGGTTATAAATGGTATAATACAGGAGCATTGTTGTGATGACATATAATCACTTGTTCCTGTCAAATACTTTATATCACCCCCTCTAAGGCGGCATGTCAAAAAGAGCAGGAGCTTCTTAAAAAGACAGAGGTCCAATTTCAAGTCTCCAAACTGTGAAGTCAAAAAGTCATGTTTGACATATGCGGTATTTTTTTAACAGCTGAGAGTGATAATGTTACCTGATTGTGCAATAAAATATCACTATGTTCCTGTCAAATACATTATACCACCCCCTGTAAGTGATTATAGAGGACAATTATTGGGACATCAGAAGAAAGAAGGTTGAACAAATACTTCACACTTCTGCAATTTGTAATAAATAATTTGAATCTTTTTACTTTTGTGTACATTTTGCAGATATAACAAGGTATCCTGTTGCACGTAATTAATTTCTTGCTTTCTACAATTTTACATATTTTATATATTTGAACAAATGTAAAATTCACTTTTCTCTAATCTTGTTGTAAAGTAGGTTTCTCTAATAGCAGCCTACTTTTCAACAATATTTTTTTTTTTTCAGCATGATAGTATCTGTCTTTTCCAGTGTCTCCCCCATAAATGACATAAAACAATATGAGCATGGTCATGTTTGTTGGCACAGACTATGTCAATGACAAGAAGCTGATATGTTTTTGTAAAAAACAGTGTAATCGGATCAGTAGAATTTGCGCTCTGTAGTCTGAGCGTTGCCTCAGATGCCTTTTGGAAAATTTCCAGCATCCTGTCATGAGTCTCAAAGCGAGGAATGTTCTGTCTGCTCCCTTGAAGGCCCGATTGCTGGAGGACTGTTCTGATAAGTTCTGTTTCTCTGAGCTTTTTCTCTCTCCTCAAATGAACTTAAAACCTCAGTCATAATGACCACTTTTTTTCATGGTTCCTTGATTAACAAAAACCTCCTGTCTCTAATTACTAAATATTTCTGGGCAGCCAATAGATCATAGCAATTATAGCACTTCCAAATGCGTTTAATTTTAAGAGTTTGGAAGATTCTTCCATTCTTCTAATGAGCTTTAAAACCTTTAGAAGTGTAAAGTTAACATGTTCAACTTTATACAATCCTTCCCACAAGTCAGAGATAAGGTTTTGGTTTTGATAGGCCAATGATTAATAATCACAATGGGTAGAGATTTCTTAAAACAGCTGTGGTAAACTTAATCCTAATGCCTGGTAGTTCTCAAGTATGCATTGCATTGTGGGATGCAGTATAAATTAATAAACAAAGGCTGCACATCTTTGTCGTAAAGCATAAAGCCTTTTCCAACTTTTTTCTATTTTACTGTTTGCTGCTCTACACCTTTACCACTGAAATGACTTTTAGAAACTAATCAGCTTGTCCTGATTAAGATACTTCTTTAATAGTTTTAGATTGTATTCTTGATTCAGTTTTAAACACCTCTGTGCATTCAGGCTTATATTTGAGGAGTTGTGCTCTTTATCTGCCACCACTTAGTAAATCAGTTTCTCAGAAGCTGGTTATACACTTATACATAAATGACCACATGTATAACTCTCCCCTCTGTCATGGTGAGTATTAACAAGGGACTCATTAACCCGTTCACTGATTGGTGTGTAAAAACCTCTCTTAATTGTGAAACTTTGCTGATCTTTCTTTTTTTTTTTACTGCTTTAGTCAATTATAATAAAAAAAACTTTCATTTTGTAAAAGATTAATCAAGAAAACATCTTATTTCCTACACAGCACATACTTTTGCTCTCTTCTCTCTCTAATTGTCCTCTAAAGAGACTGGGCTCTCATTCACTGCGCTAAGCGAATGGAGCAGCAGACAGGTAATCTTTTAATCTCCCCTCCTTCTCCAGCTTCGTTTTTTTTCTCTATTCTTTTCAAAAACATTTCATATTCAAATCATTTTGTGTATACGTCACATCCCCTGTAGCACCGCATAATATTGTCCCACAGAGCCATCAAATTCACCAACAAGCTAAAATTATTTAATCTTAACTCCTCGTCTTTGAATTTTAAATATTTCTTCTGGGTTTTAAACTCAGATTTTACTTCTCCCCCCTTTTTTTCTTTTGCTTTTCTCATTCCCTCCCCCCAAACCTTGCTCTCTCTCTCTTTTTTTTTCATTCTTTGCCTGGAGGTTAGCGATAAACGTGCATCATTCAGCGAAAAACAAAAGAAGTGAATTGATTGGGTTATCAGCCGCTGCTCTGGTGGACCCTTTGATCAGAACTGAAAAGCTGCGCTACATGTCAGAATTCTGCTTCAGCAGCTCTTTCCGAGTTTTACAATTACTACACACCATGGTCACATCCAAAGTTTCCTCCTTTACTCTCTCCCCACAGTCTTAGGGTTATAGCCTTCGGCAGGGAGCGTTATTACAGCTCATTCAGCTTTCTCCCTTCTGTGCGTTTAACGGGGGAGATTCTGTTAAGGAGATTGGGTTGCTGTGGTATAATGGCTGCAGAATCACTGATGCTGCTGTAGTCAGGACGTAGTTCCCTATTCATGTCTCTCACAGTGCATAATAGTGGAAATTCCTGCCCCGCTTTGAGATATTGCCAACAGCACAAAAAAATTCTTTGGATGAGCTAACCTTGAACTAAGGTGGAGGAAGTGGTGAATTTTGCCAGTTCATTAATAACTAAACAGTGCAAGGCAAGGCCAGCGGGTCGGCACGGAGCAGATCTGTTTGCTTCATTCTACTTTTCTCAGGTTCTCTCATAACCTGCAAGGTCAACAACAACAATAGAAGAGGAACATTGGCTCTACTCTGACCTGATGCGAGGCAGTAGTTCATACATCAGATTAATGCTCACTGTATTACAGTAACTTCACATTTGAGGAAAAACACTTGAGAAGAACAATGAGCCAGAGCGGAAATCCACAGAAAAAAAATAAACACGAGGATTTCAGGCACACACATACATGTTAACGTAAAAAAGAGGCATTCATGCACTAACACAATAGGATAAGTCTGGTCTTTTTTTTTTTTTTCCTGCAGAAAGCCTGAGGGTTCAGGCTCCTAAACAGTCACTGTGCTTCCTCAGTAATTGGCTGGCTGGTACTTAAGGCCAACAGCTTTTAATAAGCAATAGAGGCAGGAGCCAAACTGACAATAACTGCTGCCCTACATCAATTATTGGATACATATCCATCACTCCTTGACTTATATGTGACCCCCGGCACCTGCCAGCTAAGGTATCGACTGGCCGGCTCTCCCCAGTGCAAGTGACAAGTTCCATTTGCAATCACATTTATTAAACAACTGTTAAAATGAGTAAAGGTCTGGGCCAGCACACGTCCCACTACCAGTTTCAGTAGTTATTAAGCTTAAAACCTCTTGAAAATAAGTGAATTTCTCAAGTGCATAGGCATAAAGATGTATGGGGTGGAATGATTTGTTATTTCTCAGTCTCCCTTTCTGCTCAGTATTGAGGACCAGCTTTTTACTAAATAGGTTAAAGCCCATTTATTTTTTCGGCTATGGGTTAACTTGCCCCTTAGCTGGTTTTGTACACCATTTTCAGACGGTGCTATTGCCTCCCCTGCTACTTACATTTTGTACCTGTAAACAAAACCACTGCTTACATTTTATTTATTTACTCATGGGATGTTTATCTATTTATTATTTTTGTCAAATCAGGATATAATAATATATATGCTCAAATCTCTGGCATAATTTAATTGAAAGTTATTCAAACTGACTCCTGATCAAGCCAAAATAAATGAATGCCCTCTTGCTGACAGATAATATTTATTGGAGGCATTTATCTTCTCTTCCTCTTACAGCAAACTATGTTAAAATAGAAAACTACTTGAAATCTCTATCATACAGGGTATAAAATTGTTCCCAAGTCTGGTATGAATTTACTTGATTCCCTTTATGCCTGAAACATCTGGATACAAGCAAACAAATATGTATGAAACTGTGAAATGACCCGAACCTGTTTCAAATAGTAACAGTTTTGGTTTTAGTTATGTCAGTGGTAAGAAGCATTCCCCACATGTTGAGGAGGCATTCCTCTTCTGGCTGCCGGCAACTATTGAAACTAGTCTGCAACTTTTCTGCATTTTATCCAGCCCTAGAATCTCTCTCTTACTCATTTTAACTGTTTGCTGGGCAGCTGAAGGAGGGAGTCGCCCTGGCCTCAAAGCAAATATCTTGTAATAAAAATACCTATGTAGTTAGATTTTTATGCCCCATGCCAACTCTAATTGACTTACAAACCTCAAAGACTTTGCTAAGTTCACGTAAAACAGATAAGATCTCACATTTAACACTTTTCTCTGTATTTCATGTGTACATTACATCTGTTCTTGAATTAACTGAGTGACACCCACCATTACTTACATAAAAGACTTCTACACCAAACTTCAAGTTTCCACCTTGTTAAAAAAAAAAGCACAGAATTATCTAGAGAATGATCAAACCTTCTTATTAACCTTGTTGTCATTGTGAAAAAGTAGAAGATATAAAAGGGCAGGAAAATGATGTAGGGTCTGCTGAAAAGCCGTGTTGTGTCCTCCCACTTCTCCCCCTTCTCTTTCTCCCAGCCCTCCTACTCACCTCATTCCCTGCCTTATTGAATTATGCCTTTCCTAATTGGCTTCAGTGGCGCTTAAAGCAAACAGTTTAAATAAGTAAAAGGCACTTGGACGAGGAAGCAGGGCCTTGCAATTATTGGAACTACATCAGTCAGGCTGCTCTGCACTGGGGCTGCTCTCTTTCTCTATCTCTCCCCCTTCATCTCACTCTTACTTATTCTATCCTGCAAGTGGTATTTTGGCGAGTTGATAGCACAATAAAACAGAGTAGCTTGAAATGATGTGGGTGTGTGTGTGTGCGACAGACTACACCAAGGTAGCAATGAGCAGGACTGGCAGAAGAGTGACAGGTAGCCTACAGTGCTAGTATCTATTATCTAATGCAGTTTAATCATGTGGCTCACTGACATGTTTATAAGGCTGAACTTTCCGCTGCCATTAGAGAAAAAGAGAAGCGAGGGCCTCAGCTCAACCTTTAGGCCCCCAGGGCAGGTTGGGCCCTTTACCTCCTCTCCGACACCTATTATATGCTAATTACAGCCATTCTTAAACTATGCTTACAAGGAGTTAATTTAGTGCGCCATTACTTTGGTCTATATTTCAGGGTGCTGTGTGAAAAACCCTTGTGGGACTTTTTTGAAGCTGTGTAGGCAGGGATGAAGAGTCAGAGGAAATGGGTGAAGAGTCCTTTATAGCAGAAAGAATAAAAGGTGGATGTGGCAAGTCTTCTGGGCAAGCTTGCATAACACCTTTGAACTAAATGTTCAGCCGGATAAAGAGTATTGTTGACAGTTTTCTTTCACTTGTAGGGATTTTCGATTCAATAACTAAAAATAGGCATCGTGGGACATATTTAATCTATAACAATATAAATTATATCACTTGTGCAATAGCGTTACTGGAGGGAGGTGTGGCCACCCCTAAAATAATTATATGGATTTCTTTTAATATTTATAATAATGAATTTTAAGGTGCATCACTTTTCTAGCCTTTATGGTAGTCATTGTCAGTGTGGTAGGAGACTATGAACTATGTTCCTGTCTGCAGAACTCAGTTTGCAGAAGAAGAAAAATATTTTCAGGGCAAACTGTGAAACAGCTAAATGCACATTGTAAAATGAGGAATTCATAGTGGCATTTACATAATGTTCATTTTGTACTAAGGGGCTAAAAGTGTGCAATGAAAATTTACCTGTCACCATCCATAAATATTCAAGTTTGCTCCGTTCAAGTTGATTTTGTTAAATTCTCTCCATTCCATTTGAATGTTCCAGCTGAAAAGCATACCTATTCTTCCAGTTTGTTGTTGTCCCATTCTGTTGAGCCTGTGTGAACTTAAACCTCAATTTTGTTCAGAGCTGACAGGAGTGGATCCTGATGTAGTCTTCTGGTGTTTTATCTCACCCGCTTCAACTGCTCAGCATTCAGATGGGGTTTTCTCCATGTCCTGGTTACAACTAATGAAACCAATAAGCAGATGAAAAGATGCTTCTAATAGGAGTCTGTATAATTAAAAGTGGTGTAAAGATACGTGCATTTGTGCCTGACGTACTGCTACATGTGCAGTAAGATGAAGAATAAGTCAAGTCAAATTCTCCATCAAAAAAGGACCTATTCGTCCAATTTTCTGTTTCTTGTTGACCATCTCAGAAAATGACTAATTAGCTCTTGTGTGTAGAAGCTGCCATATTCTTCATCTGAAGCCAGACATTGCAGGGTCAAATGGTTTTGGGACGTCTGTATTGACACAAACCTTTCATATGCAGCACAGCTTATTGGCTTATTCACACTTTATTTTAATTTTATTTCCTTTTTAATGCAAACAGCACAATTGCAAAATTTTATTTTAATTTTTTTTTTTTTGCATTAGCAGAATACCGAGAAAGATTTGCAAACATTTGTAATGGAAAGTTTATTTACAGCCTTCTTATCAGGCATAATTTTGTAACACCTGATAGTTTGCTAAACTCCATCAAACAGGTCATCAACTAAACAATTGACCAACATCAGAGAGTTTGTTACCAGATGAGGCAGTTGATGCTTAGCTTTAAGTCTTTTATTAAGGTTATTCAGTCATATTTGGACTGTTATGTTTTTTTAAAGTTGTATTTACCAGTAGACTAATCCTGTCTCACCATACAAGGCCTGCTGCCTAAGAGGCCGAACTAGCAGGGGGGCTAATTTTCTGTTTCTATTTGGACACGTGCACCAGTTGGCATTTGTATTACTATTGTTATTTTTTTTAATGTCATACTGTACCCATGCCAAATTATGATCCAGAAACCAAGACAGACAGTGAACATCAATATCTGTGATGTTCACTGATTCAAAGAAGAGGGAGGAGGGGAAAAAATCCAGGGAAAGTTGATCCCATAGTGGTATTTTTAATTCATTTAAAATTACTTTGTTGCATCTTGAAGAAAATGATTTTAAGACTCGCTGCCAGCTGTAGATTGGTGTGTAGCAAAGCTAAAAACAGGACCATATGTGGCGTGTGAGAGCTGACGACCCAATGGGGACACATAATCTGAGGGGATAAGGACCCCAGAGGAGCAGCAAACAGGAGTAAAGGGAATACGGGCAAAAAAAAATGGAAACATGTTCAGACTGAAGAAGGGAGTCAGATAAATGCACCAACAGAGCCATGGTGGTGATAAAAGCCGGTCCGGGCTCAGGGGGGTAATTAAACGGGTTGCTTCTTATCTCTGCTAGTGACATACTGGCACAGCACTCCATGTATAAAGGACATATATCCAACCCCCTGGAAGCTTGTGTTGGTATGTATGTCTGTGGGCATATGAGAGTAACACTTGATGTGTGCTGTCTGTTTATTTGAGGCCTGTGCTTCAGCTGTGGCTCTGCCTCCCAGAGGCAGGAGGCTATAACTCCATCACCTTCCCGCCTATTGACTCCCTCCAAGGGGGATCGATACTGGAATGATGGCCCTCCTATGTCTTGCCCATCCATCCGCTAGGCCATTGAGTGTATGTTAATGTTATGAATTATCGAGAGAACAGTTACTATTGATTGGCGAGGATTATTGGTGGGCTGCGTAGTGGAAGGAGAAAGGGAGGTGGGGCTTGAAAGGAAGGGAAGAAGGGAAGAACAAGTCAAAATTCTGCAGAAAGGTAGAAGTACGGTATCTGCTGAGATTATTGACCCCAACGTCAGAGGTGGCCACTGGGCAAGACTGCCTGCTTAATTCTAATCTGCCATGAATATTTTATATATTTTTTAAATTCAATGTTTTAAAGTTTAAAATTTTAAATAACGCAAATTTACTCTGAGAAAAAGTATAAGGAGATTGTTTTTTCAGTTTGTTTTTTGTACATTTTTCCAGTTTGACTCAGAATTTGCTTTCTTTTTAAAATGTCACAATGTTTTTCCCTTTACCTCGACCGGTGAATCCTGAAATCATACTCTAGTTACACAAGTTAATGATTTAAGATGGATTTTATTTTTTCCACTTAGGAGAGTTGTACTAATGCAAACATGTCTGATAATTAACTTAATGGTAATATGATATATATACTGCTGGCAAAGTTATAAATGTTCATCACTCACTTAAAGTTTTCTGACAGATGAGAAAGTTTAATGATTTTGCATCACAAATATTCATATACTTTACTCTAAATCTGTGTAATAAACCAACACAAAGTTACACCTAATTTTTAAGTAGATGGAAAGTAATGGATGGTTATCAAAATGAGACTGGTGTATTTAGTCCCCTTACTGTTTATTTACTGGTGGACCCATACATTTTTGTGCAATGACTGCTTTCAGATGTTGCCTAATTAGTAAATGGATTCATCTAGTTTTGTAAGTATTTTGTGGTATAATGATACTTTCACTATACATTCTATGAACTCTGATAGCCAAGGTACATTTTTGTCAGTCTTTTGGATTTTGAGTTTATTGGAAAATGGAACAAATTTTTGTGAATTTGTTCCATTCTTTGATATTCTAGAGTTCTGGTTTTCTGCGTTCCTAGGTTTACTCAGCACTTTTCCTCAGTGTTTTTGTTTGATACCATCTCACAGCTGTTCTTCATCTTTTCATTTACTCACTGGTATTGTATTCGCATTTCATTAGTTGTGGTCGTCATTAAAGTGGTGTTCATCATGAGTTTCCCTTCCTCATCTCTTCATTTAGGTCCCCAACAACATATTAACATGACAATTTGGGATTTTATCATTTTTATGTTTTGTTTCTCAGTCTGCAAAATCAACTCCATCTCCCATGTGGGGGTGGCTAGATACTGTTGGCCTTCTCAGCCTAATCTTTATCATGCCTTACAGTACCAGACACCAACTGTGAACCATGCCTGTGAACACAAATCTCAAAATCTTACATTTCTCACAAGCAAAGAAGATTTTCTGATTATTCTGGCTTGATTTACTCTCCTGTGGCCCTACTGCCCAGTACTCTACTGTAAGTCCCTTGAGTCTCTTGCTGCTCACTGTACAATTGTACACATTGATGTTTGCATTAAGAAATAACATACTAGAGAAGGATTTAAGGAATGAGCCTCAATTGAATTAACAGGTTACCTTTCTTATTTTCTGTTTTCATTTGAAGGCAAAAGTCTGAGAGTTTAAGTGAGGCAAGATTAAAGTCTGCACATCTAATACTGTAAAAACACTGACCTCCACCCCTTAGAAAATCACATGAACATTCAGAAATACCTCCGTACACACACCCATGATCATGAATGTCAGCGTTTACAATCTCCAGTTCGTATGGTTTGGAGTGGCTCTGAGTTCTCACAGGGACCCGGAGAGAAGAAAATGGCATTTTCCCAGGCAAATGCTAAACTTATAAGCTCAGACTGGAGAAGTTTTGCTTCTTTGTCTAGGAAGAGATTTCATTTAATTTTTTTACACTTACAAAACATTTTTTATTGACTTCTTCAGTATATTTATAGTATCACTGTGATATCACAGTAATATATATTTATCACTGGAGAAAAGGGCTGTGCTTCTACCGCCATCCATTGACATCTACAGTATGTCCCTAGAGAATCCCAATGCAAGACAATCACTCAATCGTGTGTTGGGTCTGCCCTGGCGTCTATTCATAATGACGTTTTCAGAAATATTCCAAAAGGAACAAACATCTCACCTGCCTCCTTTTGATATGGAGGAGCAGCAGCTATCCTTTAAGCTCCTCTTGATTGGTGGAGCTCCTCATCCTACATCAAAGGCTGAGCTCAGCCATCCTGTGGAGAAAGCTAATTGAAGTAGCTTGTGTCTTGCATCTCATCCTCAGTCATAGTGTCCATTTCTGTACCATGGGTGAATGTCTCTGACAAATGCAGAGATTTGGTTTTTGGGTATCTTCTGCTCCATTATACCTGCACCATTACCTGTTACCCAAGTCACTGACCTCCATCAACTTTTTCTTTTTAAAAATCCTTGACCTCAGACTTAAAGGTACATTGAGGTGTAGAAAATGCAGTCAGAACTACATCATCTCCAAAAAGCAAAGCTGATTCACTATGATTCCCAAACCAGACACCATCGTCTGCAGGACTGCACCTTTAGAACAGGACTGCTGATGAGGCCATGCTGACAGAGTCCAACACAAACCAGGACCAAGTTTGACTTGGTGATGATCATGCAGATGCAACTTTGCTTTGGTTATACAGAATCCAAAACTATTACAGACAAAAAACAATTATAATAATTTGCAGTAACTTTAAAATGGATTCCTATCAAGTCTAGTTGGCTTATTGAATTTGTTCTATTTTATGGCATGAGATGAACACTCTTTTTTTTCAGTATTTTGTTCACTGTAGGAGGCCTGGCATTTAACTTTGTGCTGTTAATCTGCAACACTAAACAAAAATGCTTATCTGACCTTTACCCCTTATCCTTCTTGGTAAAGGAAGGACTTGGTGTCACAATATTCTTGTTAGTCATTCAAAAACATTGAATGATTCAAATACAGGCAGTTTTTTGCAGTTTGGAAAACAATCTACATGTACTTCTTTTCCTGTTAGAAACTGTACCTTTTGCTGGTTTTCACAATTTTAAGTCTTATGGCTCACTGGTCTCACCATGCCAGCTTAACTTTAGACACTGGAACCATTTTGGTTCTACGACCCCCCTTGGTTGGCAGCTCAGAGGTCTAACAGTGGTGTGCCAACATTAACCTCCCCCATGCTTCCTTGGTCATTACATAAATCCCATCTAGGTGGCAAAAAGTGTACAATGCACGTTTTGAAAAGGTTTTGTGAAAGGGATCGTGGAGATGTGACTTGGAGTGTTGGTGTGTGCTTGTTTGGATTTCTATGTTTAAACTATTGTACTCTATACCTGTCACCAAAAAGGGCACTTTTTTGGTGAGAGGTTCTTTATTAAAGGTAAGACTAGCTGAAGATTGGATGCAATGTGATTGGATAAAAAAAAGTTACCTTTGTGGGATCTGAAATTATGCTCCCAAATAAAAGCACTACTTCCAGATGAACTAATTGTGGTTTAGCCCAGTTAGGAATTATTGGATGCCATCCTTCAGAGATGTAATAGGCACCGTCAGCTATAGTCATGTGCCCTGAAGTTGACACCTAGATATTCTGGAAGACTACTTATCTCCCCACTCATCTCCCATGCACCTAAAACTGAGACTAGGTAGTTTGAAGTATGGAGAAATATTATTTCATAAAATTATGTAGCATTGAAATAAAATCACTTAATAGTAACTGGTGTGACTTTATTGAATTACATAGATTTTTAGATGTATTATATTAAACCTGAACTGAATTGGATTGCATGGATGTGGGATTTTTTTTGTGGCGTTCTCCAAGAACTTTGACTGTGAAATGATACTATACACATAAATGGAATTGAAAAAAAAAAAAAACATACATCTGTACACTGAATTTTATATAATCTGAACCACTTTAGCAGCCCCAAAACTATTCTTACTGGGACTATTAGAATATTATCACCATATTCCATAGCTCTGAGTACCTGTAATGTGATTGCGTACACTGCTGCAATTTCTGAAAGTACCATAATTAAGTATTTTTGTGTATATGTGGTAGTGCTCTTCTGTGTGTAACAGATGGAGAGGTGGAATAAACTTTTTTACTAGGGGTGTATGTCTTTAGACATGATGAGTGCCTGCAGTTAAGGGACATAGCATGCTGAAACACAACAGGCACATTTTATTGTCTGTCCACTCAATATATATTTGTGTTCATTTGTACTCCAGATACTAATAAAAAAGTGCTACAGGCAAGAATTAAATTCATTATAAGATCAATTTGGATTTGAAAGTTTCAAAGTGCTCTTTGTTTACTTTTGACTCATACAATATGTTGAGCTCACCATGTGTACACATATTGATTATAGCAAGTATGAAGGATTGGAAAACCAAATTTCTACTTGTCTTGTTAAAATCACGTCTGCTTTAAAGAGTAGTTTGCACAATTTGCATATATTTTTCCATAGTAGCCTTTTTTTAATGCATAGGATGAGGCAGTTTTAGAGAATTACAATACATTTCTGCTTGACGTTTTCCCTGTACTAAAATATTCTCCACTATGAACTCAGACATTTACATGCGATTGATCCTGTGTCAGTCAGAAATACACTTGTTTGAACCAGCGGACTCATCTAGTCACTCAGCTGTACTCTCACAAAGTTATGATTAAAGTACTAAAAAAATTTACTCAAATAAGAAGAGCACTACTTCAAAATATTTTACTTAAGTAAAAGTAAAAACAACTGTTCCAAGAAATCCCTCCAGTAAGAATAAAAAGTTTTTAGTAAAAAGGCTTCTAAGGTATTGAGTAACTGGTCACAATCTGATGCAATATTTTAAAGTGATGTAATCAAACAGATGCTATTAGCAAATTCTAACATTTTAAAGACTAAAAGGAAAACAAACAAACAAACAAACAAAAAAGAAGTACATTTTGGAATAATTTTGTAATATTAAAAAAACTATAATTAATACTTATTGTCAGTAGTGTGTATATGTTAGAACAGGTTAATGTACTTCCAGTGAATATATAGTGTTTAATGTGTTTACTGAGTCTCCAACAGGACCAACAAGCTCAGCAAACAAAAAATAACATTAAAATAACCAAGCTGGTACTAACATGAACTTTTAACATGGAGTGTTGGTCTGTCTGATACATTTCTGGTTAAATATGTTTGCTTTTTCTTCATCAAAAGTTACTTGTGTTGGATAAAGTGCATATCCAGAAATGTTACTCAAATAAGAGTAACAATAGTTCATTATAATATTACTCAAGCAATATTAAAAGTACAGTCCTGTAAAACTACTAAAAGTTCATCACCCTCCCCCCCAAAAAAAGTTGCTGAAGTAAATATAACTGAGTGAAGGCAATTGGTTGCTACTCATCTTTGGTGGCCGTCATATAATTTCTATGCATCCAAATAAAAATGTCAGACTAAGGCTGGGGAAGATCATTCTGACTTTAAAATTAAACAAAAACAACAGTGCTGTGATCCAGTTTCACAGCTGCTTTGGTTTTGGGTGCAGCATATGAAAACAATGTTCAGCCTAAGGTAAATATCTGTATGCCAAAGGGTATGAGGAGACAAGGATATTTAACTACTTTTCTTGTGTGTTGCATATAATAACAATCACCAAAGAACTGCGTATTTATGTCCAGATGACTCCAAAGCATTTTACATTACAGTAAGACACTGTTTTCATGATTGGCTAATTTTTGTGAGAGAAACAGAAACTTTAATATCTAATAGCTTTTCAATATAAATAAAGATCTGTTCATTGTCCATACCGTCCTATCCTTGTGAGGGTGAACATCTCCAGTGATCATTAGGCAGGAGACAGGGTACACACTCCGGTCAGGTCGCCAGTAGGACAACCAACCATATATTCATACTGAAGGATAACTTAGAATAACCCCTAACAATTTTTTTTTTGAACAGTCCAAAAAAGCCCCAATTTTTTTGGACTTTGTGTGGAAGCTGGAGTACCTATAGATTGCATGAGAATCCCCTGGTGGCACAGTCGGTAGAACTTTTGAACAACTATTCAGATAACCTTTACTATATTATCTGATGTGGATCAGAGCAGAAACTGTAGATAGTTTTCTATATACCATCATGCAGTTTGTATAATAGTTATTAAAACCTATAATTTGATTTTCTGATATGCAGTTAAAATTTAAAATCAGCAAAACAAATTGAACTAAAAGCCTAAGAAAGAGCCATGGAAACAAGTCAGGTTTAGTCGGTTCATTACATTGTCAGTAAAATTTACCCAACCAGTGAATAACACCAAATCAGTCTTTTAATAAGTTCATAAATAGTGAGCCAGAGAAGATGGCAGTTCAACAGAGGCCTCCTAAATAAAAGTTGCTACGTGGAAGGGCATATATCAGGATCAGACCATAAAGCCTGCCCTTTTCGTGTGGGGAGTAGTGGGAGTAGTTGACTCCTGTCTGCTGATAGGAACTCTAAATCACTCAGTTCCCCACCCTGCCAGCATCACACACACACACACACACACACACACACACACACACACACACACACACACACACACACACACACACACACACTCAGACCCTCGTAAATGTCACCTGTTAATCTGGCCCCAAGTGCTCCTCAGTTCACTCACTCGGTAACGTAGCCATAACATGTCCTGTTCAAGACACAGACTCCGCTGTGGGTTTCTTTTCTGAAATCTTTACTCAAGTCGATGTCGCCCTCTTCACAAAGATACAAACATGCTGATCATCCTCTGCATTTAGTTTTCTCAAAAACAGTTGATCCCAAAATTATCCATTCTCCTGACAGATTTAGGTTTACTGTAATCATTAATTTTACCATAATATTTCTTCTGACTGGAGATAAAAGTCCCGAAGTGAATTTATTCGAGAATCTATGGAAGGAGCTAATTATTAGAGTAAGGAGAAGGAAACCTTCCAGCTTAAAAGAAGCCCATAACTTAACACAAATTGTCAAAATATCAATGAAACATTAAAAAATCCTGCCAGCTGCAATGATTGCTGTCATGCAGTATTTCCCCTAATTACTAAAAAAAAATTGCATAATTTTCAGCTTGACATTTTTTAAATATTTTTCTAAAAAAAAGTAAATTATTTTTTCCATGAACTTAATTTTGAATATATCTTTTCTAACCTAAATTGTAAATTGTCATATAGGCCTATCATAAATATTGGCTCAAGGCTCAAGGCTCAAGGATTAAGAATAAGAAAACAAAATCTACAAAAACTTCATAATGGTACCACTCTTATGTTCAAACCCATATCTAGGGTTTTGAATGAGGTATTTACTTGAGAATCTTGTTTTGATAAAATGTGTGGAATAGTGGCAGATATAAGCAAACAAGGGATCTAGAGTTTATCAAGATGTTTGGAAGAAGAAAATGCATATTACAAAACAGAAATGTCTTTACAGAAACAATGGAATGTATTGTAATTTTTTTAATCTACGGTACATTATATTTCTAAAACTGAACATTTAAGGGTTCTTGCTAGCCTACAAATGGACACACTGTCATTAGCTATCGAACATCCATGGAGAGACAACCACATTGACAAAGGATTAGTTTTAAAATGTGTGTCAGGCCCTATAATATTTAGTTTTATTCACAAATGGCTCTTAAAGTGATGCCATTTTTTTAATAGAAGTGTTTTGTAAATATGCTTTAAGGAGGCATTAAATGGATTAGTTCAAAAATACTTGGAATGGACATTCCCACAACGCTTTTCAAAGAAATGAACACTGTGTTCTTTCTTCAGAGCAAAGATAAAAAGAACCATCCAGACTTTTATCAGTAACAAGTCCAAAACGCTATGTGAAGGTAAGGAGTTATATGTATTCCATATGCTCTTAGCCACAGTTAGCTCAACTGTCAGGAATCCTCCCTTCATCTTTAGGCTGATAACACAGTTCTGTCCACAGAAAATGAAGGGAACACCACTGAGGTGATAAGTATTTCCCAGAAGGCTCTAGTATAACAGACCCATTACTATAAAAAAACAACAAAACAAAACAAACTTTGACATGGTTACGAGTTTAAACATTTGAACTTGTTCTGAAAAGATAATTCCCTGAAAGCTCTGAACAACAATAAAGAAAAAGAACCAACATGGAACAGTGAGACTAAACTGAATGCAGCAGTGGGAGTCGACAGACGAAATATATGAGGGCCACATAGAATCACAGAGAGCTGCATCTCTGGCTGATGCCAAACCGATGCAGCTTGCTCTATAACTGTAAAGCCTCTTTCAGACGTTCACGTCTTTCCATTAATTTGATGGGAACTGAACATGTTGGCCTGAACAAGCACCTTAGTGCTTTTCCATAAAAAGCTGAGATGCAGAAAACGCTGATCTGCTGCAGTCACATTAGCAAATAGGTAGATGGTTAGGAATGAGTTTATCTCAGATATATTTTTATGAATGAATAAATGAAATTAAAACAGCACTGTCCAAGACACTTACAGATCTTCTCAAAAGTATTCACATCCCTTGAACTTACTTTAGTTTGTCACATACATCTATAAACTTGAATTTATTTTTGGGGTTATTGGTTTTCAAAGGTTTATAGAAATCTGAACATTGTTGTGCGGTTTTGTAAAGGTAGGCTCATTCCTGACTGAAGCTCGTTCAGATTGTACGCTAAGTGTCAACAAACAGCAATATAAGGGTTTCCCAGTGTTCAGGTCCATTCACCCTCCATCAACTCTGACCAGCTTCTCTAACCCTGTTGAAGAAATGCATCCCCACAGGACATTTCTGTTATTTTCAAAAAGTTCATAAATAGTGAGCCAATAGTGAAAATCTTGGACTATTGCTTTTGAACGTGACCCATATAAATGGGGGAAACCAAACAATAAAACCCATTTCAAAATATTCCTTCATTAATAATCAAATTCAGCTATTCATATTTTAGAAAGCACTATAGCTATATCTTATGAAAATATGAAAGGTGAAATTCAGAAATGGCATTCATACTGTAATTATGCACATAGGGGAAACTCTTATCAATGTGTACTTTTCTATATATATGGACGCTTTACTCAGTGGAATCTGTACAATAAGCATACAATCAAACATTATCGCATAATTTTTTAAAGTCCTGTATATGGCTTTCAAGAAACATGCCATGCACTTTTTGTTTAATAAAGACCATGTAAGGGTGCGTGCATGTGTATTTGTGAGGAGGACCTAGTCAAAAGAGCATAGGATATTCAAGCCACTGTATGCATCTGAATGTACGGTGTTGTGGCTGCAGAACTGCTGTGAAGCAGCCGTTGTCTCATTAGCATGTCAATTGACTCCATCTGCTTTGCACATGAAAGACCCAGTATGTGTAGGAGGACAGGAGAAAGAAAGAACCAACGCGGGATGTGGAGGGAGGGCGGGGACCGCTGTGTATTTATCTCCACCTTGTAGGAATTTGTATCGTACACTGAGGGCACTTATTAAGGATCACACTGAGGTGTGCTTCATCGCTCTACCACGCGCACAAAGACAAAATAAAAACCCAGGTACTCACATCAGTGGCACATATGTAATTAATGACGATGTTTTGCTGGATGCTGGAAAGAGTTGCCTCTAAAATGAAAGGTATGGAAAGAGGGTATGTCAGTGGCTGTACACATTTAAAGACCTTCTCGTTGGGAATGTATGGTCTAATTTTTTGTGTCCATAAACACATCCTCAAATATTTTATTTGTACTGGGGAATTTTTAATCTTTACAAAGTGAAACATCTAAAAAGTCCAGTGTGCCTGTTGGTCCAACCAACGGACTCTTCAGAAATTGTCAAATTAGTAGTGAAAAACTTCGTCCTTTCATCTTGGTGTAAACGTAAGTGTCCTACAAAGGTTTTTTTTGGTTTTTTTTACACTAATGGGCAAACGGCACCATTTTTTAGCCTTTTGGGTCTTAAATATGACAAGCTGTACTAGGATAATTATTTCTGGTAGTCTTCTACACTGTTTTCAGCGCACAGCTGAAAATTGGTCGCAGTGTGATACACATTCGTCCCTAAAGAATTTCATAAAAAAATCTGAGTGTCTTAGTTCAAGTTTTCTTTTCCGCCAGGATTAATATACTAAATTCAGAGGTTTCTGTTGTTCCACAGGGAATCTGCCATCAAGAAAAAGTGGCCCCCTGGCTTTAAAGCGTAGTGGATGGGTGCAGAATCTGATGCTTATCCTCTGCCCATAAATTTTCAGTGATCTGTACAGAGCTGTGGAATCCAGAATGGTGTAGGACAGGGGCAACCTTGAGGGTAAAAGAGGCAATTAGAGAAAGCGAGACAGAAAGGAAGAAAGAAGAGTGGGACAACAGTGAGAATTGTCAGGATTTAATCTTTAATCATGAACAAGTAGATGGAAAAAGAAAATATGGTGAGATATAATTGAGGACAGTATAGAGAATCTGTGCTTATTTATATCTCACCTGCTAATTAGGTTATTAACTCAAAACACTGAGAAAGGTTTCCTGAGCCTCTACATGGTCTCTCATTCTGGTAAGTAAGACAGAATCTTGGGGAAGACTGTTGACATTCCAGATGTCAAGAAGGCAGTAATTGACTCTCCACCCAAAGAGGGAAAGCCATGAAAGGCCATTAGTAAGAAGATGCTTGTTCAAATTGCTGTCTATAAGCAAATTCAAAGAAAGTTAAGAGAAAGGTAAAAGCTGCACCAACAATGGGGATAGACACAACCTTGAAAGGATTGCTAAGCAAAATCAGTTCAAGAATTTGGGGATGCTTCAAAAGGAGTTAGCCTGGTAAAATCCTGACCCTTGTTCTACACTTTGCTTCACACAGAAGCTCTGGGCTCTTGGCTATTTAGAATCGATTGCTTGCTGGAGGCGCGGACTCTATTGAAGTTTTAAATATTACCCAATCTTTAATGTTTGACGTATGTAATGTGCAAGTTCGAAGCTGTGGTGCGTACCCAAAATTGCTTGCATTGTAAACAATCATCTTCCACTGTGAGGAGAGAAAACTAATTTTAAAATGAGTTTGGGTTAATTGTACTCCTTAAAGACCCAGTCCTGTCCATGTTTCACACATTTGACTCAAATAGTCATCATGGACAAAAGGGAATTGGTCAGAATATGTAGAAACAACTTTGGCACTTCAGTGTATTGCGCTACTAGAACCTGTTGGAATACCAGTGTCACTGTCCAAACATTATTTGCTAGAGTACCAACAAAGAATATTGGACCAGTCCTGTAAAATTTGTAAAATATCCCATAAACACACTCCTAAACCCAGTGGGCAGTCTTCCCAGTGCAGCTGAAGCTGTTATAGCAGCAATGGATGTGCCAACTCCATATTAGAGTCTTTGTATTAGAAATGAGATATCATTAAAGTGTGTCCATGCGTGTAAAGGCAGGCATTTCAAAAACCTTTGGCGATGTAGTGTGTGTTTTTTATTTTTAGTTTAGTGTATTTTCATGGAAAGACATATCCAGGTAAACACACTTTAACACAAACTAGCTCGCAGAACCATTTCTCTTTCCCTTTGTTGTGTTTGTTTGCTATGGAGTTTCTGTGGCTTGCCAGGGAAACTAACAGGTAGCAAGATTTTTGTATTAGGTTGTGACTTTTTGACTGGAAGCAACATTATGTAAAGTCAAACACTTGTGTGTGAGAATATATCTGGCTATACATGCATAACGCAGCGACAAACACCTGATGCTTTAAAGCAGTGGTTCCCAAAGTGTGGGGTGCAGTCCCTAAGGGGGCGCGATGAATGGGGGCGAAAAAAAACTAACTCTCAGGGAGCTGTTCATGTTTTAACCCCATTTTGCACAGAGGTTTTTTTTATGTATTGATGATAGCAAAGTTGAATATTGTCACAAATAAAAAAAAGGAAATATGTTTGAAATAACACTGACAGCAAAGAATACTCTTCTACAGTATAGAATAAAAAAATGTTACACAGAAGTGTTTCACTGTAGAGATGGTTTTTAATGTGTTTTGTTGCAACCTGAAGTGTGAAATAAACTTCAGTGGAGTTTGTAAACAAAATATGTGTATAGGTTTATGTCTGGTTGGACGATGTGTGTGCCCAGTTGATTTTTTTTTTCTTCTTTGGGGGGATCTTCTTCTAAGGGGGCCCAGAAGAAAATCTTTGGGAACCTTTGGGGGGGGGAAAGGGGCAGAAGAAAATCTTAGGGAACCACTGCTTTAAAGCAATAGGAAAACACAACAAATGTAAACATGTTGTGCAGAATGCTAGATAAAGCAGTGTTCAGTGTTTTATAAGTCCTGTGTGAGTGTCTGTGTGGGAGTTAATTATTTGGGCAAAATGAGAATATGGGGGTGTAGCTTAAAGACAGCAGCTGGATAAAACTCTTTGGTTGAAATTAGAAACATGTGGCTGTTTTTGCTTTAAAATGCAAAACTTGCAGCTCCTTCCCGATTCAAAAACAAATGTGAATCATCAGTTTAAGACAAGGATTCAACCCTAAAAAGGTGATTCATTAAGAACAGTCACATGCACTTTTGGGACCACTAAGCATTTACTCATGTTGTGTTTACAGGGTCCATCTTGGACTCATCCTTGTCTTTTGAAAAGCAGTGTTTTTTTAATTTGAATGCACACGATGGGGAAGGTAGATATAGACTCACTGTCTGCTTGCCAGTATTTAGTTGTAATTGTAACCATAAATTCTTGTTGACCCTTGTATTTTAATCCAGGTGCAGAGAGTGGCTTCCTGGACTGGGCTGTGGCTCTGCCTGGAAAACGGCCGCCTTCCCCTAAGTGGGAGCTTTGATTGGAGCGACAGACTCATGCAAACTCGTGTGAGTTGGCGGGAGGCAGCTGGTGAGCTGCATGTTGTTTTTTTTCTCCTCTCATTTTGTATGGTTTGGCTTGGTTTGGGCCATACCAGCTTGGTGTGACCACATCAGTGCTGCTCACAGGGCTTGCTGAGGAAATGAACAGATATATCTGACTCAGCAGCACTTAGTTCTGCTTATGATCTTTGCACACATGCATACACTCCATTCTGTCTTGGTTGCACAGCGTACTGTACTGGCTTACTCATATGCAGATGTATTCTCTGTTCATGCGGACTGTTACACACTCTCCACCACTCTTCTCCTCTCTTTTCTCTGGTCTTTGATGTTGATCCTACTCCACAAAGCCTCGGCTCTCCATGCCAGTGAGTTTCTTTCTCAGGGACCATGATGGAATCAGTCCTACTCAGCACTATGCCTCATGCAGGTGTGAGATCTGCTGACCCAGCTACGTGCCGTGTCCCCATGGACCTGCAGGCGATGACCTAATGTTCATCTGACTCCCTGTCCCTCTGTCCCCTGTTTTTACTCTTTTGAACACCAGTGTCCCGTTCAATGTTACTAAAAAAGACACAATGATATCATTGGCATGAGTCAACAGGTGAGTGTTGCAGTGTGTAGCTGAGCTGGCGTTCTTGGTTCATGACGAGTTCTGGAGCAGTTTCATGTGACCACAGATGAAATCTTCACATCTGCACTTTCTGCTCTCAATGAGCACATCTTAATTTTACTTTCACTGTCCCTAAAAGACATTTGTAGCTTTGCATGCTGGTGGTGTATAACTAATTATATCCAAGTGACATAACCTAAGATAAATGTTGCTTTTGTTATTTTCTTTTGTGGGGTCTTTCCGAGTGCACATACCAGTAAACAAGTGCAAGAGCTGTGGTAGTAATGTTGTAATCCTCTCTCATAAACACTGCTGTTAGAGTGTTTGTGTTGACACATATTGACAGACAAGAAACAGGCACGAATCTGGTAAAGGTGGAGAAATGGGGAGGAGTGTGTATATTGATGGGTTTTTGTTTTATTTTCCACTATATGTGGTAAGGACACATTACATCACTCCAAATTTCCCCTTGTCTGTGGCCGTTTCCATAAACAAACTTTATTTTTCAGTGTGTAGGCAAAACATCTACCATGATTTATAGAGCATTTCATATTTTCCCTGATGGGATAGCCATTAGTTAAACAATCCGACATTCAACTTTAAATTTCAGGCGTATTATACGCAAAATACTATGTATAGTAGAAAACTAACGCTGCACATCCTTTTGAACTTTGTCTCATAACTTAAAGAACATGGACTTCAATCTGATGTTGCACTGTTGGTTTTGGAGTTATTTCAGCTTGTAAATCATCTTGGCAGAACATCTGAATAACTTACTTAAAAGTTATTCAGAGGAAAGATGACATAATGAAATGAAAGATTTGATTTACTTCATAGATGATAAATAGCCACTTTATTTCGATTTTTTTTCTTAAAAATACTATTCTGTGATGAGTCTTTTGTTCAATAATGCTAAATCCTGATATCATGCTTTGGTCTCTAACACTGAGATAAGTCACAGGATGACAAGAAGCTCTAGAAGCTTTTTTTATTATTAATTTTTATATGAATCCAAGCTGAAGTAAGTGAAACTGGATGCTCTCTGGGGTTATGAGGTATACAGTATGTTCAGTTTGTTCTGGTTTGGTGTTTGAGTAATAACAACTCCCCCCAGTACTTACACATAACTTGGTAATATGCTCTCTCTCTGGTTTGTTAACCCCACCATCTCAACCCCTTAGACATGTTTCTCATTATCCTCATAATGGGAACATATGGCTGCCCACTGTTTGTGTATCTGTCCTAAAAATATGTTAAGGGCACACAGATGCACACATGCAGACATAAGTCGCTGAATCACACACTCTAGTTAAGCCATTTCATTTTCCGAGATCTAAGACTTTGCTCTTTTTGTTGTGGTGTCTTCATCAGCCCACAAGTACACACATACATTGTGTTTCATGTGTATGTGTTTAAAATTTAAATGCACTGACTTGACCTCAACACTCGAAGCCTTCTTAGAACCAGAAACCAGAATGTTTGTGTGAACATCTACAAACGTAAGCAATCCAGACCTGCTACTGTGACACTTGATGCCTCCAGCCAAAGCTGAGATGTGATATTAAGAATAACTCCAGCTATATATTAGCCAAAGTACTTAATATACTGTATAGCTTAACCAAAGTAGGATCTTTTGTTGGTTCTGAAAGTAATATTAATTACTATAAACTCTTTTAATAGCACCTTTATATCCAATCCTTTTATGGCAGAAAGAAATCAATACCACTATTTCAGAGTCTACTTGAAATGTTTAATCAGAGCTGTTGTAAATTAAGAATGAGCCCTTGGGACTCTTTAGTTTTATAGTTTAGTTTAATTGATATTAGCACTGGAGGTGAAACAGTACCCAAGATCCATAATCTAGGTGTGGTCTACAGTTTTGAGGTCTTGGTTTTCAGTTTGACTTTTCAAAAATGTTCACCAATCCATAAAGACCACAGTGAGCATTGTATAATCCATAGTTACTGTTCTTTAGCCTATCAGAGTATAATGTAGTGATGTGGGGAATAATTGTTGTTGATAAAATATTTTTATTCACTTAGCAAAATAATAACCCCCCTCCTCAGATCCCTCAAACATGTCTTTTTAAAAAACTAGCTCACAATATAAATAATTAGTATTATTTATTCCTAGTTTAGCACAAGGGCAGTTTGTGTCTATTTGTAAGGTTCTGTAAATGACTGAGTTGCTGAAGTGTTGTTGGGAAGAAACATATTTTATGCTGAGGTGGTTTATTTTAAACATTTTAAAGTCCTACATCCTTCTTAATGACACATAGCATCATAAAATCCTTAAATATGAAATATACCAATTCTTTGGTTAAGGTTTTTGCCCTGTCTAATTTTTCGCTAAGTGATGGTGTAAAATCTCCAGTAAGTACACTCAAAGAAATGAATCATTGACTTAACATAATTTTTTTATGTCAACAGGTTCCACATAATTGTTTTATGTTAGTTGAAAGCAAAACAGATATAGCAATCTAACATTATGACTTTATGTTTAACTAAGATAAAAGAAATGAATTAACCCAACTAATTCAAATCACTTCACATTGACAAAATAGAAGTTAGTTGAACTAACTTAACTTCTTTGTGTTAGTTTGACAAAGCAAACATTCTTTCATTGAACTGATTTACAAAATTTTTTAAACTTACTGCTTAATACTGTGGCCATTGCTCTCAATAGTTGCGAAATAACATTACACACAAAACATAAAGAACTGTTATGTTCTCAAAATGCCAGAAAGATTAAACCACTGAGGATAAGTGATCAAAATGACCTTAAAGAACAACAACAAAAAAGAAAAATATATTTCACTCAACTGAAAAATGCAAAACAAAACCATGCAATCATGTATCTACATTCTACCATTATGGTGAACTGAAACTATCATCTGCCATTTTAAGACATGTATAATGATGGATCATTGTGCTTTTAATCATGCCCTCACATTTAAAGATTTTCCAGCTACATTTTCTCTGTAATCAAAATAGTAAACAGTAATGGTACACTCAAACCCAAAATTCAGTTCTGTCTATTTCACCTTCAATATAATATTCAAATAATCACAGCAAATTATTCTCTAGATGTTATTTAAGGATTACTACATCTTTTGTTCTATTGTAAAATCAAGCAGTTTTTTGTAATTACTTTTACTAGTGCAAATATATTGTATAACACAAAATCTTACCAAGCATTTGTCTAGTTTCTAGAGCAAATATCTTAGTCCACTCAAAATTGTACAAAACTAATTATGAGTAGCTGTTCGTCAAGAAATATGAAGTTATCTTGGATATAAGCTTGCAGCAGGTTGTGCTTCAGATGTCTTTGCTGGTTGTTGACTGTCTTCTGGGCTTTTGGTAGATGGGCCGACCGGGCTTTCAGTTTTCTTCTGACGTTGGGGAGCGCTGTTGGAGCTACCTCACTAGTCTTGAGCTGCTGTCTGTCTGAACTGAGCAATCAGGAATAGAAGTCAGGAAGGTGACCAAGAACCCGATGGTCACTCTGTCAGAGTTTCAGTATTCTTCTGTGGAGAGAGGAGAAACAGCTGAGTAGCAACAATCCTATGATTATAACTACAAACACTTAGCAAAGAGGATAAGCATAGAAGTACATTTAGCAGAATTGTAAAAGTAGTTTTTCAGCACAAAAAAACAAGAGTCCCAAAAGTCCCAAAAACAGAAAGTTCACATATACGTTTCAATTTTTTAAAAATTGATTTATAAGCAGTGGTTCTTTATTTTATGTCATGCCACCCTAAAATTAAATTTCGTTACTTTCACACAAAATAAAATTATTTCTTTAGGTTAACATGTGACAAAATCATGTTATCTTTACTAGAATTAATTAATTAATTAAACACAACAAACACAATTTGTATGTGTTAACTTGAAATGAAATATTAACATAATGTGAACAACTGCCATGTTTCACTTTTTTGAGGGTAGAAGCCATTTTTTTCTGTCTGACCACACAACGCAGAGAGTCAATCAGTAACTTTCAAACACCCAGAGGTCACCACAGATTCCTTTGTCCATAACCTGTTACAATGATTTAAAATTGGATAATATCTAGTTGAAGGCTTTAAATCTTTGTCTTACTGCTGCATAAGTTGAATGGTAGTGGCTGGAATACGTGACAGAGGTCAGTATTAATTGCTGTGATGCTCATTTGACTGTGTTTAATATTTTATGTGGTGATCATATCAATGGATGCAAGACGAATATTCTTTTTTTGTACTTTTAGTTCCAGTCACAGTTCCAACTTCGGATTGTCGCCTCTGAAAGCCCTGCATGTCTGAGTATGTTTATTCAATATATTTTAGGTAAACCATGGAGGAAAACAATCATTGGACGATGTATTGAATCCTAAAATTAGTAGTGATTTATGTAGGCTTATTATAGAAAGTATTTGGCTGGTCAGCTTGCTCTCTAGAAGGACAGTTGAAGTTACATGAGCAGACAAAGTCTTGTTCTCTTGCTCCGTTATCTGTCTTCTCTTTCTATCTTTTCCACACAAACGAGTGCCTCCTAGTCTGTATCTTCTTCTGTCCCCCTGTTACAATACCCTCTTGCCATCACCCTGCACTGTAGACTATGTCCAGACAGCACAAAGGCTCACACTCACATAAAACGCACATAAGCACATACACAAGCAGCCACAACACAATAACTGCAGGCGGCTGAATATTAGAAAATCACCCAAACCTGTTGACCTCTCAGTCATGCAAGAAAAGGGGAAGATTTCCCCACTATATTAAAGCAGAGGCAGCAGCCTCTGTCCCAGCTCCCCTTCATCTCTCTGCCGTTTATTCTAATCACACAGAGCCTGTCTCCTTTTCTGCCTTTATTTTGCTCTATTTTTCCATCTCTTTGTTTTGTTTTTCGGCTGACAGTGACTGGGTCTCTTCTGCCCCAAGGGAACAGAGTTATGAGCCTGATGTCCTTTCATAGTCAATTGTATAATGTGGCTTGTGTGTATGTGTGTGAGACAGTGGGGGAAAGAAGCAAGGTGTCTGTGTGTGCAGATTACTGACTCACTCAAAGCTCATATTCAGTATTGGGTGTGTGTTGTTTGCAGATCGTGTCCTTCTTTGTGGTTTCTCTGGTCGAGTTCTTCCTGGATGCTGCTATCATGCTGACCTCCTCTTCGTCCTGCCACACACTACTGGAACTTCTGGGATCACACAGTGTGTGCAGTTTTCTCCCACGTTATCTCGTCACACAGTGGTGAAATCGCTCTGGTCTTTAATAAATACTCAGTGTTCTTGCTGCTAGTTTGTCTGATTGTCAGGTGTTTTTCTGTCTGTGTTGGGAACTTCATAGATAAGTTTGATGTGTTTTTGCTCCTTGGAGGCTGAGTGTTCTCAACTTTTAACTCTAAACAAATTCTCCCTAATGTCCTTGTTCGGTTGGAGCATTGCAGGGGAGGCTGCCTCCACATCCTCCCCAAGCCTCAGGCCCCCTTTTCAGGGCTGGGAAATGCAGGCCAACCCCCTTCACCTGCTCCTGAGCGGAAAGCCCATGGTCAGAGGAGTTTTGTTTGGGTTAAGCGTTGCTATTTTCAGACAAACTGATTTCGCTTATTTTAGGAAGATGTAAGGAATGAGAATTAGCACTACCAGGATGAGTGGACAAAGAGTTATAAAAGGAAATGGTCAGTCATCGTTTTGACAATTGTTTACATTGTGGCCGACTTCATTTTAGTCACAGCTCTCTTAAGAAATAGGTACTTTCCCATGAAGCTTTTTTCAGCATCTGATGATATATAACAGAGTGGTTTATGTGTGGTGGGTCCAATGAAGTGTTATAATTTAAAGGTTAAAAAAGTTACTGCTAGTCTTAAATGTGATGTTTTGTTTTTTTTGGTGCAGTTTATTCCTGTAAAAAAATGTCTCCACGCTACTTGTTCTTTCCATTTTTTTTTACTTATTTTTTTCTTTTTTCTATTTTGTTATATTTTGACAAAGACTTTTTTTCTTATTGTATCAGTGAGTTCACTCTTAAAATATATTAAAGATATTCAATTGTAATTTCTTTTTTTTAGTTTGCAACTTTTGATATGCAAGTTCAGTTGTTTAACATTTTACAAATAAATTAAATAAAGGTGACATGTTTAGCACAGCATCAATTAGCAGCAGGAGAAAGGCGTGGACAGTACTTTAAATTGGACCTACTTCTCTGAAATCTTGATCTCATTTACATATTTTCCTGCTTCAGTCTCTTGAAATTAGTTAGAAATTTGTACTTTATTAAAATTGTTCGCTTATCAAAGTTGTTTTTGCCAGCAAACACACATAGAATCCTCACCTTCTTACAGTTCAATGGAACTACATCAATTTGATTCAACTTGACCGGTCGCATGCTGAAAAAATGCATCCTCTTTTGCTCCTTTCTGTATTTTGCCACTAAAGATGCTTTTGTTCAGCTGTGTGAGCAGACCTCCCAAAATACAGGGTGAAGAAAGTCATATGTGTTATTTTGATTTACAATGTTTATTAATAAGATGATCAAGAATAATAGGTTTCACATGCTGTGCTGGAAATCTGTAATTATACCTGCTAAACTGCATCCAATGTTTGAAGGAGTTTTATGAGAGAACAGATTCAAAAAGCACTTTTGATCTATCTAGGTGGTGCATTGTGTGATTATTTGTTGACTCACATACAATTGTGGGTGAAGTTGAATTTCTTTGATAAACATGATTAAAGAGTAAAATTATCTGATCATATGGCCACCTGACTTAGCCCCACTGTTTCACAGTATGATGCTTTGAGCCACACAACTCAGAGGTCTGACCAGGGCTGACTATTGCTCTCTGTAGACGGGCTGGGCAGTTCTGGAAAGTCCCTGGCTGAGGATGAGGCTGGCAGGCTGGGTGGGTGTGGGGAGTTTGGGGGATGGGGTGGGATGTGGGAGTGTTGGAGTCCTGGAATTGGGCATGTTTTCCTGGATCAGGAAGGAGGATGTGGTAGTCAGAAGACACCCCTCAGCTCTGCCTTTTAAAAAAATCTCCATCACCCCCAACCACCCACATCCACGCACTACCTCACTCTACAATCAGCCAAAAGAGGTAAAAAGATGGAGAAAATTACCCTTCCAGTAAAGCCACTCATTCAGGGCAACACGCAAAGGGGAAATGGGATAAATTAAGGGGGGGAAAGCAGGTGAGGACATAGAAAGTATTTGAAAAGTAGACAGTGACAGGTAATTTCCATTGGTTAGATTCTTTTTCAAAAAAAAAAAAAAAGCATTTTTTTTGGATTTACTGGGTATGCTGTGAGTGAAAATGAAACTGAATACCGTGACGTTTAGTGGGAGAAAGTTAAATCTTTCCAATGCCAATGTGCTCTTGGTGTAATCCCAAGTAAGATGGCCTGTTTATCTGTAAGGCAATGTGTTTCTAAATGGGCACAGAACACAAGTCCATCTGGGCTGCCCTGCCTCTTAACCCAATATCTAGCCGCTATTTATCATACAGACATGAAAACCTACACACATCCACATGCAACCACCCACACCCAAATAGGAACTACAGCTGCCATCTAGCCACATCACACACACTCACACTCATCATGGTCCACATTAGCCCCCTCTGTGAACACAGCTTGACAGATACTTATAGCTTAATAGATATTTTGTTGCAGAATGGAGAATTACTGTGAAGCTCTAAGTGAATCTGGTTTTTATTTATTTAATCTTTTTTTCCAGCAACACTGCTGTAGTGAGTTACTCTAATCAGTCTCATTCATACTTAGGGATTTTTTTCCCCAATTCTTTTGCAGATGTTTTACACCACTTAATAGTAATTTTGCTAACATTGAACATGTTGAGCTGCAAAGCTCAGCTGTATGGCCCACTCAGGTTTCACCTTGGCACTAGTGCTCTCACCCTGGCAGCAGATTTCACATACTATTTCTGCCAACTCTCTTCAGCTTTCCAGACTACCTGTAACATATGTTCACCTCTAACAAGGGTAACTACTGTTTCCAAAGTCGCATGAGCCACAAGTTATCATATATCCTTCTGTTTTAAAAGTCTCCATACTGTCTATAGTATTTCCGCTCAGTGAAAAAATAAGTGTTTCATCAACATCTTCTTGTACATCAACAACTTGTCAAAAACAAAAGGAATTGTGTGATTTTGAATCTAACCTTTGTGGCATTTTTACTTAAGACCCATGTTTAAGTAAACTGTACATACAAAAATAAGGGAACTTAAAAAAAAAAAAAGCAGTCAGACGCAATGGGGGTGGGCTTGCATGAAATCAGACACTACACCAATAACAGATATGATTAGTTGGTCTCTAATCTCCTAGTGTTGTCAGTTGTATCTCTCACATGGATTTGGGGAATCAAAAAAAAAAAAATACATACATGAGAATAACTTAGTGGATAAAATTTTATATTTTTTTGACAAAGGACCTTCTCTATGGGGCTTGGATCTTCATAACTTGGGCAATTTTCCTTCACTTTGAAAACAGCCATGGTCCTACTGTGTAGTTTGTGCCAGTGATCACTTTTACACCATGGCTTCAAGACCATGCCATGAAGATTCTACTGCTACTGGAATCGTCTCTAAAATTTACATTTTTATGTCAAGTACTACTAGTAACTTATAATTACTAAGCACAGTTTATCCAAAGTCAGTCCTGGAGGGCCGGCATCCTGCATATTTTAGTTCTCTCCCTGGTGGTAGTAACAACCTTTTCAGCATGTTAGTGTACTTCTTAGACCGTCTAACGAGCCATCATTGGATCCAGGTGCATTAAACCAGGGAGAGAACTAAAACATGCAGGATGCCGGCCCCCGAGGACCGACTTTGGGCACCACTGTTTTATATACATTCACCTGTAAGTAAAGACAGTCAGGACAAGAGTCGAAGACAGATGGAGAACCAGTTGTGAAGGTGACTCTGCCTCCTCGAGAGTCTCTTCGTCTGGGCACAACCTCAGTCCCCTCTCAGCCAATCTCCTACGTGCTTTTTGACGCCCAGAGGACCAACTGCGGCATCCAGCAGGCCAGCAGCTGTTTTTGGGAGCCGTCCCTTTCTTAACCCAACCCTTTCTCACCTCGCTCCCGAGAGAGGAGCACAAGGATCAAACTCCTGTGTTGAGCTGCTTTTCATTGCCTCCAGGATATATTAAACAGTGATGCAACAAGGACATGCTTGTGCTGTGCAGAGGAAGCACTTTAGTGTTAATAATAAAGGACATAGGGAATGCTGGAGGTGCAAAATCAGAGTCAAGATGCAGATTTAACTTTCTCCCATGTCAGTATCAGTAGTCTGACCCCCCACTATGAATCTCTCGCTGAACGGCACTCTAAATAAATAACATTCACTTTTCAGTGTCACAAACTCTGGGCTGCACCCAAACTGTGGCCTCTCTTCACAGCTAAGGGAGGACAGGGCAGCATGGTGTGTGATGGTAAGTGTTTGCATGTGTGGTTTGCAAGTGCATTTGAGTGGTGACTGATTGTATATGTGGGTGTGTGAAAACAATAGAAATGATTCATGGTGTGTGTGTGTGTGTTTTTTTTTTTTTTTCTTAGCAAGACTGGATCTGCGACTGCAAACCAAATATTGACAGTAGGGGTATCAATGTTTCATTACAGCTGGAATACCAGTGTGAGATTTTTTTACTGGATTGTTCTGACTGTTACTTCCTTTGGTTTCTAGTGTTAGCTGATCTGAATTGAGCAATTTAACAATTGACGTATGTCCCTTGACAAATTAGTTCTACATTAAAACACACACACAAAAAAGCGTTGGATTTTTGACAAAAGATACCTAGAAATCCTTGATATTTTGCCAAATAACTCAAGTTTGGTCTCAAGCGACTACAGCCGTTCTCTGAACCATTTTAAATCAGGATGAACAATCACATAAAAACATGAGACATAATTACATAAAATAACTGTTAAAGTTTAAGCAAATAAGCTAACAAGTTGTAGAACAATGGATATGATCTTAAGCATTTATGAATAAACTGCAGTAAACTGAAATATTTTCAATATCCAAAATTAGGTCTACAGAGAGGATCAACAGGGCTGACCTTCCCTCCATCCAGAACTAAGGCCAGGAAAAAGGTAATTAAAAAAATCTGCAGACACCACCTAACCTGGACACAAACTTCTTTGACATTTTTTCAGGTCACTGTTACAGAGCACTTTGCAAAAACTAGCTACCACATACGCATCTTCTTCATCTGGGCTGTCTCTGATGTACACAATACACGCCTGATATAAGCATGTTTGCACTATTCTAATCTGTCCTTTTAGAAATAAACATTGGATAGACATATGTGTATATTCTGTTTATTTTATCTTTCCTTTCCATCTAAAGTTTTTTATATTTATGTTGTATACACTGAGCATGTGACACCAAAGTTAAATGCCTTGTTGGTGCTCACAAGCTTGGAAAATTATGATTCTGATTCAGAGTAAGTATAGTAGGTGGAGAGGAAAAGGTTTACTCAAATCGCCAAGATTGTTGTACAAAATTTTAGAAAACTTTTCATAGAGTGGAAAGTCCTTTTTTGGAATGATTAGACCAAGTAAAAAAAAATGAAAGTCTTTGTCAGAGTCAGAGTAACATAACTTAAATATTATTAAATGTTTTATGGAAAAACTGTATTGAACATGTATCACTTATCATATCTTACAGACTCAGATATATTTCTTTGATTTCCTACTTCACTTTGTCCTTCAATTAAGAATACATTGGCAATACATTTTCTAACTTATTTCAGGCTTTGAATATGCTGAATTAAATATTTTTATTTATTTTTGGACTATTTGGTTTCGTAAGTGAAACCTCTGGTAAGGGAGGAATTTGAAGCAAGCCATGGAAAAGCACTGGCTAAATTAGGAAATTGAATCAAGGATAATCTCAGACTATTGTTGGTTTGCAGGGAGAGATTTCAGACTTGGACTGAGGATGTTGTTAGGCGATGGGAGTCAGAAGGATCTTTATCTTCCACCTTATCGTCTTGGAGGAGGCAGAGCTCCCAAATGCAGGGCACTAAACATGGATGAAAATAATCCAATGAAGGCCTTGTAATCATTCTCCCCTTCACTGTGGAAAATTACAAAAGAGAAGATAGAAGAGAAGTTCTTACCAGTTCTGAGATTCAGGAGTTATCTGGATTTCGTCTTGGCTGTGGAACTGTGGATCAAATCTTCACCCTTGCAGAATTGCTGAGGGTCTCATGGGAATTCAAAAGAATTGTCTATTTGTGTTTTGGAGACCTGGTCATTGCTGCTCCATGTACGAACAGTCTGCCATGCCTGTTACTTGTCACCAATGCTGCTTATCGTGTTCATTAACTGGATCTCCTTGTGTGGGGAGAATATGGTGTTGTATTTGGGAACATTAAGACCTAATCTTTGCTTTTTGCTGAAGATGTGTTTCCCTTGGCACCTTCAGACCATGACTGCAGCGGTTTCCAGAAGCAGACCGGATGAGAGTTGGCTTAGGCTGTCGTTGTCAACTGTGAAAAGAAGATGAATGGCTTCTTTTGATTTGGGGATCAGTCCTTGCTTCAAGCAAAGACGTTCCAGTATTTATGGTATTTTATCCTCTAGTATTCTGGTGTAGATTCTTTGTCATCAAGGACATGACGATCCCAAGAAGGCAACTGAAGAGGCCTTTTTATAGGACAGGGGCTGTATATGCTTTTTGTCCTCAACAAGTGTTGGGATCCCTCAGACGGAGCCAAAAAGGGACAAAATAAAATTGCATCGCCTCCTGATATGATCTGGGGTAATCTGAAGAGAATAGATGGAGTGACAAGTTTGATATTTTACTTTGGAAATTGTGAAATCATTTATGAATTTAATAATGCAACAATATCAATATATTATTGACATATTGTCAAGTGTATTTGATAAAAGGTTAATTTAGGGGAAAAAAATATGTCTTTAACAGCTTAAGGCAATCCACTTCAGACAAACTTATAATTCTGTAAACTTTTGTCTTTGTCATATAAAAATTGCATAAAAAACGTTTACACTCAAATATATTTCTATCACTTAAAATCCTTTGAGCCGTGCCACTCATAAGGATGTGATAAACATTCCTCTACCACTTTATTTTACTTTGTATTCCGTAGTTTCCATTTCTTCTTAACTCTGATCTTTTTGCTTCTGTGAGCATTGTTTCTTCTGGGCATAGTGCCCACTTCATCCCTCGCCTCGAACATGTCCTCCCTGGGGAATGTGCTTTGCTGGGATTGCTGTTCGATTGGGTTAATATAATGACCAGTGCTATATATGACTATTAAATGATGTTTTCTCTGCATTACAATAATGCTTATTTTATGCATGAATGCAAGACAAAGTTTATTATGTTTGCAACAGATCAATAGAAACTTAGATTTATAAATACAGATTAGCATTGCGAATAACAATTAAGAAGAAGAGTGGATCGATATCACTCAAAATAAGTTGGATTCAGACAATCCCTCAAGGGATTTCCAAGCAGCTTAGCCTCTGACTCAGTTCCACAGGGGATAGCAAGCTGAGGGGTGTAAGCAAAGGGATTGTGAGGAGGAGGAATAAAGAGTTTGAGATTTTTGACACTTTCTGTACATGTGAGAGTTGGAAAAAAGACAAAACCATTCAGAAAGAGGTTGGTAACTAGAATAAGGAACAGAGCTAAGATGTTAAGGATTAGCAGGAATGGAGAAAAAAAAAACGCAAATCGGGAAAGTGGGGAGATAGAATTAGAAAGGATAATGACAACAAGATTTGAAATAAAGGAGAACAGAAGCCCAAAAAATGACGGAAAGAAATTGGACATGAGAAAGAGAAGGGTGCTCATTGGGGAGGTGGGGTGCTAATTCAAAGAATGAATGTGAACAACAGCCAAAGCATTTTTGTATTAACATAATTAACAGATGGTGTTGGTGATTAGGTTACACGCGAATCAGGAAGCCAGGGTTGTTAGCCGAGTGTTAAGGCTGCACATTCTGTCAGCCATTAAAAAGATCGGAAAAGAACAATGTCAGTCGAGAGAATTAAATCAACAACACCTACTCAAATCTAAACACTGTGGGGGGAGTGGGGTGTATCCGCACATGCACAGATGCACAGACGCAGAGTAAACAAATACACATGATGCTCACACTCGCTACACAATTATAATTTGATCGCCAACACACGCACATATGCACACTCAAACACACACTTGCCCATTTGCAGACTTAAAATGCATTGTTTCTGGGGTTTTTTTAGTGTACCGGGGAGGAACATAAAGGCATTTTATGAGCCATGGCCCACTTTCAAAGCTTTGTCTGCTATAAATGCAGCTTTGATATGAGAAAAGTGACACGCTGCTGTGAGAAGACTCTTTGTGACTCAGTAAAATGTAAAAATAGTCCTGTTGGCTCACTAATGTGAACATGGTGATGGCTTTTGTTCTGTCTGCTATTGTCTGTAGCTATAGGCAGAATTTTTTTGTGAGTTTCTCTTAGGCTTTGTCTGGCCAATGGAGTTGCTTATACAGCACTGTTCCCACCACTCATGATTCAGTTTTTCACCTGTTTGATATTATATCACATTACTCACTTCATGTTTGCTGCCATGCGAGTGTTTGTGTCTGTGTTTGTGTCTGTCTTTATGTATCTCTGTCTGTCACATCTGCCAATTGGTTTGTTTTTTCCTGAACGCTTACTGCAGCCAGTTCAGCTTATGATAATCTGTGCTCCTTTGTGAACAGACAGCGAGACTATACAGTGGAAACAAACTGTTTTCCCTGATGCAGAAGGTGCATTTTGCACATGTGTCTGTCTGCGCGTGTGTGTGTGTTTTAGATCCCATGTGTTTGCGTGGTGTCTGTGTCTTCAAAGCAATCTGGTTTTAATGACTGTGGGATGTTGTCCAGCTTTTAATTCAGACAGGCAAGCTTGAGTTTGGATGAGTCCCCATGTACATCTGTGTGTGAGAGGGTTTTTTTTTTTATTAAAGCTTCGCTATATCCAGACATGCTTGACAGCGTCGTTGTTCCATGGAGACTGATGTCACTCTGACTGTCCCTCTGGTGGGTTAGGTAATCAACTTAAATTTCAAATTTTGACCAAAGTTCTGACTATGACTTCTAGTTTCCTGGAATAATAAGATTTCCTGCAGTAACCCCACATGTTTTCAATAAATTCTTGTTTGTCATCTAAGCTGGCGTGTGACTGTATCCGGTGAATCTGCCAGCACAACAAAGCTTGGACAAAACAAAATGGGTCATTTGGGGGTCTTCATTTTTCCTCTGAGCTACTTATTTTGTTTTCCAATAAGATTATAAATCCCATTAATGGTCAGTGTGTAGAAAAATAAAAACATTAAATTATTCCAGTTGGTTGTTTGTGCACTCGCCAATCAGAAAATTGTGATAATAAAGATATACACAATTCAGCATTGGATTTGGTCTAATAAAAGAAAAACATGATGTAGATTCAAAAAGCAGAAGAGGAGGAAGCTGTCACCAGATTTTGGCTGAAATTGGATCAAACAGAAGAGTTACCGCCTCCAACTGGTAAGTACACACACTAAACAGACAGTGAGGGCAATTTGCTCTTGCTGCCTTGCTGCGTTCATGGACCCTTTGAATAAATAGAAATGAGATTGTGATCAGAGCTATGTTCTCTCTGTTAATAAATGCAATGCTTAATATTTTGGGGTTTTGGCAGGAATGTGGCACTGGAGCTGAGTTGATCTTTGGCCAGGCCAGTCAGTGATCAGAAGTAGAAGTTGTGAACGATGACATTGACTTTCTGCACTGTTTTAGAATTGTAGTCTGCCTATAGTTTTAGCAATGGCAGCGAAGGAACTGAGCAAAGCCTTTCCGTCCATGTTGGCCACGCTTTCAAATATTGAATTAACATTAACAGCTGCCTCTTTCCACTTGGCACTTCTTTCTTTGCACTGTAGGATGGTTGTCTACAGTGCAGGCAATTTCTGGTAGGCTTCTTGGCGTCTTTACACAACCTAACCTCTGACATGTATGGTGTTATTTGGTGTTTTCAGTTCTATTTGTTCCATATTTTTCTCTAGGAGGCCTTCACAGAACAGTTACATTTATAATGAGCTTAAATTAAAGGACATTCTCCTCGACTGTTTACTATTTATTTAATTTCTGAAAGTACTTGGTTGTACTTCATTTTGAATTGAAAGACTGTGAATACAAATGCACGGAACAAGAGCATCCTTAAAAGTGAACACCATCTATTATTTTTATTCAGTTTCACGTGTGTTTGTTTCACATAAAATCCCAATCCAAAATACTGAGGTTTATGGTAATGTCATAAAATACCATGAAGACCTTTAAGGATTATGGATACTTTTCCAAGTAATTATTATTATTATTTAGTTTTTTTTCTGTTTTGCCTCTTTGTGGCAGGAAAAAGCTATACATATTTCATAGCAGCATTGATGAATGCTGCTATGCAATATGTTATCATAAACTGAACTCAATGAAACACAACTAAAGTGCTTCTATTTGATAATTAAATAGCTTTCTGGCTCTGATTTAGACACAGTGAAGCCAACGAAACATAGAAATTGTCTTTTTAATATTAACATCCATCTAAAGTATGCCTATATGACAACAGCACAGCTCCATATTTGAGCCTTTTCTTCACTCATCTGTACCTGCATGCCCACTTTCATACATACCCTCATCTGCGGCCCAACTTCAGAGTGGAATCAATGCAGCATTAGAGTGATGGTGTGCTGTGGCTGTGCTTGGGTCATTTTATGGTGTGGACATGGAAATAGAGGATCAATCAGAGCCATGATATCTTATTACTAACGTTAATTCACCCAGAGCAGTATAGATTGCTGCATTGGCCTGGCTGAGCCTTGATTTAAGGCAAAGTGGAATTGAGCGTGGCTATGACTCTGCCTGTGCCAGTATGCGAGGTTTTGTTCGTGTTAATGCTTCTCTGCATGTATCCTGGTGATGTGTTTTAAAGTTCTATGCAATTTTGTTGTTGGGATATTTAAAATTTGCATCCATACTTAAAAATGTTCATTCTGATATTTCAGTGCATGAAATATTTGAAGATGAACTTAACCAGCTGAAGCGAATGAAAGATTACAACCACTCTTGTTCTTTCTCCTTCAACCCTGGTCAAAACCGTGCAGCCTCACATCAGACACAAAACTCGACCAAATCTGAAGCTGGTCATCGTTCAGCCCCACCTTGCTGCAGATGCCTCTTGGGATTATATCCTGGTGCATCATTTCTCTGAGCGATGGTGCTCAACAAAGAGGGGTTGCCCTGTTTCCATGTTTTATTCATTTGGCCTGTCACTTGGGGTTTACTTGTTTTGGTCATTCTGTAATGTTTCTTCTGAAAACTAGCATGTGAGTTTTGTGTGTTTAGTTACTATTTTGGTGTCTCTTTCTGAATTTTCATGTCCCTCTCTCTCTGTGTAGTGTGCAAACAATATTTTGCATGTGTTTGTGTGGGTGTTTCCTCCCTGGAGAGATGAAAAGCCAAGGACCATATGTTATGCAGCAGTAGGCCACAACAGACAGCGCAGTTGCAGAGTTCAACAATAAGGATTGCTGGGTGGCTGAGGGCCCGTTGGAGGTTTACTTGGACGAGTTGCCTGATTAGTGATTTGCCAACCTGGCTGCATGCCTGAAAAATTTTTTTTGCCTTTCTGATTCTCACAAGCCTTAAGCTTTTATTTTTGCCTAGGACTAACACTTAAGGACTGTATGTTTGCCTACAGTCCTTAAGTCCTTAACCAGTTAAAAAAGCTACTTATCATGCCACAAATCTTCCTTTTTAAAGTGCTCATGGATTTGGATCACTGTAGACAAAAACACTACATTGACAGAAAGCCTGGGATTGCCCTCCAAAATCATTTTTTTCAACAATTTCGCCAACTTCCATTTCCAAAGAATTTCAGTCATCCAGGCTGTTTCTCCATTTGTGAAATAATTGGTTATGTCAAGATAGTAGTGAATTGCATCTTAGTGCCATCATACGATCCCACGGGAGCAATTATTCACTTTGTAAAAAAATCCTTATTAATATATTAAACATTTATAAATGGTATTAAAACAATGTGAAAGCAGGTTGGAGCAACTGGACCTCAGTGAAGCAGTGATAAACCATGATAATAATAGATGGAGGATGGTATATGAGATGTGCAAGTAAGTAGCTGTCTAGAGAGTGAATAGTCAGAGGCCTCCTAAATTTCTGTAGCCTTCAGATTAGCTAAGGAGCAGTAGAGAACTTAATGAAATTATTTTTGTGGCTGCAGCTGCATACAAAACTGACATCACAATGTGTGATGCAACTTGCATGGAATGCTGTGGTCTAAATATCTCCAGTGGACTCCAGGGCAGAGGTGGTGTTATCTCTGTAGCATCACATCATACTTCTCTGTCAGAGAGTCCAATAAATGTATTAATTTGCCAATTTTTCCAATGTTTGCTTCCCATCTGTTTTATCTTTTAGTTTTTTTTTTTATTCCTCTGCACCCAGAATGGTGCTTCTACTTGTAAGAGTTCATTGTAATACATAAGTGTACTTCTGAGAAGCAAATAAATTTAGATATATGTGCCTTAAAATGACAAAGTGTTAGTCTTGTTCTTCAAATGCTTTGTTATTCACATATTGATATTTAATTGACTCAAACTTTAAATGCATGTCTGTATTGCAATAAATTGGTTTGAATTCCTTATAATCTAGCACTAATTCAGCCCATTTGTTTTCTTTTCATCTTTTCCAGTTTCAATTTTTTTCAGACAATTAGAAGAGCAAATTCAGCTCCTTATTGATGGAAAATAACATATGAAAAACAAATTTTCTTCACAAATATTAAAAAAACATAAACACTGGAGGTGGTTGTCTTGAAACTAGATCATTTGATCTCTTAGCAGGCTCAATTACCTCTTGGGCATGATGGAAAAAGTGGTGTGACAAATTGGATCTTCAGTTTTCTTCTGGTCTTTGCTAATAAATTTATCCACTGTAATCAACATTTTGCAAAATTCATTCAGTCATGGAATTTTGGCCTTTTTTTGTAAAAAAAAGTTCTATACGCTCTATTATATGCCAATTTAATTCTAGCACTCCAAGGGCTTGTCTTTAATTTGCTTTCATAGGTATGTGTCCAGTCGATGTTACAAAGAAAATAGTCAAACTATTTTGGATCTAGACAGATGTGATTTACTCTAAGATAATTATAAGTTAAGTCTTTGTAGAAAAAAATGTCAGCAGAAAACAAGGAGTAAAAATTTATTTGTTTCCAAGTGAGTTGTTTCTATTTATTGCACAGCAAATAGCTTCTAGCCTTTATGACAGTGTAGTAATGTTTGACTGCCAATGTGCTAAAACAATGATGGCTTCAAACAAGTCCTCTTTCTTTGTCACTGTGTGACAAAAAACAAAGCCACATGCACAAATGTAGTAAAATACAATTGAATGTCTAGCTGAGAATTTAAACTACCTTTCTGGGTTTTATTTTCTGGTGCATCAGTTGCAGATCAACTTTATAAGGATGAATCATAGGGTATACAAGCACTGATACTAAATCTTTCCACTCACAGACCAATGCAAATTATAACCCAGTTTCTCCACAAACAATAAAAAACATGAATGAGCCTTTAATTTTAAAGATTCTTTGAAAGGCGGTCCACAGCCATAAAACGAGCTGAAGTGCTTTAATACTGATTTCAGCCCTATAAAACAAACATACTCAAAACCAGAACTGTTATTTCCATTCCTTATGTCAGACGTAAAATCCTTAAACATGTAAAGAATGGACCAAATATTATGCTTTTAACTGATTTACCTTTTTTAAAGAACCTTTTGTTCAAATTCAAAAATAAGACTGGTGTATCTTAGTTATCCAGAACATTGTCCAAAATTTAGAGAATGTATTTGGAAAATAATAATCTAAAAGATAATATTGGTTTTAATTAACCCTCAGCCATAATAGTCTAAACTAACAGAAAGAAATGCTTGAAATGCAGCTCTTTCTGTGTTATGAATCCACACAGAGTTCAAAATTTCAAGTTAAATCACTGAAATAAATGACCTTTTCAATTATATCCTAATTCATTGAAATTCACCTACACAATGAAAGACACTTTAGTTACTCAGCAATGGTTTTATAATGAAAGTCTTATCTGAACCAAAAGTTTTTTTGCACTATAAAAAAAAAAATAGTGTTCTTCAATATTTGCAACATGAATTAGAGAATGTTAGGTATACGGCTGTATTTCATAACCAGTGATTTCTGAGGTTTGTTTGCACAGTTACATGTTTTTAGGGAACTTAATTTGATGACGCATTGAAATTTTGCTTACTGCATCCTGTTTATGACCACAGTATTTGCTTCTGTGCAACCATAGTAGAAGTTAACATAACACTAAAAACAGCTGAGCACATTCATAACTTTGTAAAATAATACTCTCTATCATAGTGCCTTGAGGACAAAGCCTGCCTTGAATGTTGGCAAGAATATGGCTGAACTTTATAAAAGCACCTGTACAGCAGTCAGTCACACAGATATATCTGTATTCTCTTGTGTAATAAGAGAGGGCAATCAATACTGTCACACTGAAAACTCAGAACAAAGAAAGCAACCAAAGTGAAATTGACAGACTGGTGGGGGAGTAACAGGTTTAAAGTTAATTTGAGCTCCCTCTTTCTCCCTCTTTCTCATATTGTCTCTAGAAGACTGTCCTCCCTTTAATAACACACACCTGTCTCTCTTCCTTTCCTCTCCCCCCCAGTCTCTTTGTGCCTCTTGCGATGCATGCACATCCTTCCCTTAGAGGTCATTTTAAAGACAAGGTTTGGGCCAATCAAGCTGAAGTTGTATAGCCCTAGTTGTGGCTGCCTGATTGAGAGTGACATTGACACGATTACGACAGACAAACTAGATTAAGAACGACGTGGCACTCCCAGCCTTCCTTCGTCTACCTTCTCCTCCTATCTGTCTACCTAATTCCCCCTTTTTCATTCCTCTGGCCACTGATGCCCCTTGTGTACTGCCTTAGTTTTCTCAAAGACTTTGCCCTCTTATGACAATCTGTGGCTCATCTTTGCTCAAGTGTTTCTCTTTTGTTTTACTGCCACTATTACATCCCTTTTTTTTTCTCCCAGTGATGACATGATTAACAGACTTAAATAAAAAGACAGATTTCAAGAATTTGCTTTGGGGTAATTGACATAATAAAAGCACAAACATCCAGAGCTAAAAAGAGAGTTCTGGCCACCACCAGCATTTTCTCAGGAAGCAGTCTTCTTAAGTCTCGCCCCTTGTTCGGACAATATAGTGTTGCAGCCAAATCCTCTACTCATCATTATGTTGTCTAGATAGCAGAACTTTCTCTCAACTTCATACATTAAGACAAATGGACCTCAAATCAACTCTGTCCTTATCCTCTGGAATTGCTGCACTGTATGTTTTAGATGTCATACCTGTTGCAAACTTTCAACTGAATTGAATTAATTCATTCAATAATGTACGTTTACACCATTTTCTACAAAAACAAAATCTGAAACATGTGGCATGCATTTCCATTCAGCTCCCTTTTTGTTATGATACCCCTAAATAAAATTCAGTGCAACCAAGCCTCAACACATCAGTCAAGGATACATTTGAGCAGATGCTTTAAGGTATCTTAAGCTCTGAACATCTCACTGTGGATGTGTGTCACACTCAGCATTTGTGTTGGGATATTGTAAGTACCACCTGTTGGTGGCTGCTGATGGGTGAAATCCAAGGATAACAAACAGAAAATTGCTGTTGTGTCATATTTTCCCTTCCATATAATAAAAAAATGGATTATGGGTAATATCATATTGTTTCTCTATCCTCCTCTATAGTGAGCGATACAGGATATATGTAAATCTATATCTTGGCCAGACAGTCAGGGACCAACCTCACAGCATAACGCCATACTGTATGTCTTTATATTTTTTATGTTTACAGTCTTTTGTATTTTACATAATAAAATAAAGATTAATTTGTTTTGAACAACAGAATGATTTTCTCAGAAGAAGGAGAAATTTCCCAGAAGTGGTGTTCTCAGAAACCTTGGAAAGATTTTTGAAAACAATCGCCTCAGGAAATTTGCATTTTGACATTCACTGGGATTTTATTTCACCGCAGCCTATGCAACAGGAAAGGTCTGCCAGTCTCACAACAAAAACCTCTCGAGGAATACATTTCACAAAACTCAGGCAATCACTTAATGTTCTTGATTCTGATCCAGTACAGTAACCTATGATTGTGATGATAAAACGATACCTGGTGACCGCCAAGCAAATATCTGAAATCATTATAAAATAACCTCAAATGCGTCTTCTAGTTTTGGCACTACCTCTTTGTTTGATGCGTCTCAGAGGAAAACATGTTACCATTACCCAGAGACTTGTCGGTTCTGTTTCTCGATGTTTATCAATGCTATTCATTTGTAGATTATATGTTTATTGTGCATGTTCATAGAGTTTTTGCTGGTCCCACAGTGTGTGTCTTTGTCTCTGCTTTTCGTAGATGGACGAGGGTGTGTGTCTGAGAATGAATTGTGTTATGAGAACCGAAGACAATTGCATCGGTCTGATCTAATAAATGTTCATTCCATTTTTGAGCTTTCTCCTCACCTCCTCCTTTAAACTTTGTTAGTATCGGTAGCCAGATTAGCTTAATGAAGTCCCAGGGAAGTCACTTTCCCTTTCCATGTCTCTCCTTATTTTCCAAGCACATCCTGGGTGCTCCACCACCAATGAGAGGGGCTCAAAGGTGATTGGGACTTGAACGGCAGCTTCATACAAACTCATATATTGTACAGAACATAAGGTTAATATATGCCATAAAGCATGTCTTTGAATGCAGCACACCTCTTTGAGTGACATTGATCCCATGGCGATTGACCCCTGATCTCTGACTCTTCCAGCTGCTTCCCAAGGGACCAAACCAAACTGTGTCATCAGCTTCTCTCAATCTAATCACAGTTACGCATAATACCACTGAGTGCTATTAACTTACCATCAGAGTATCGCTTGTTTGTTTGGTTCATAGAGAATCTTGTATTAGCAAATTCCGAATAAATTTTTACTGCTGCAGTTGGGTAAATGTTTTTATTTTTTATTTTTTCATGTTTTGGATTCAGATGGTGAGAGAGATAAAGAGTTATACTTAAAAAGCTTTTCTTAGAAGAAAACTCCTGACTGTACTGTACATCACGCTCTTCCACCTGAATCTAAAAAGGCTTTCATTGATTTGTCTTAGGATCAAGCAAGCGTAAGGGTTGCCCCCACAGACATTTTCCCTTCATTCTAGTGTTGATCCTAAACACCTAATGTGTGTTTTTATTGCCTAATTCTGAGTCAGTAATCTCTTCTGATGTTCTGGAGGTGTTTCCATTAATGATTGCATTCACTGAACTGGTTTTAGTTCCCCTTGAGGGTCAGAGAGGAAGGACTCCATTGTGTTTCTCCTCAGCAATCCATCTAGAACTGGTCAATACAGAATGATTGACCATCTCTGTGTGTACATAAATGTTCATGCAGTGTACCTCTGTTTTGGCATGTATTAAAAAGTACAGCAAGACTCCATCATCTCGCATGCTAACCAGGGTTCCTCGTTTTGTCTCAGAAAGGGGTGTCTGCATGTCTTTAGGATTGTGTGTTTGTGCTGTAAGGTCTCTTTCATCCTCTCCCATCCCTGGAGATAGAAGTCTTAGTGGGCATGCAACTTGCTCCAAACCCTCTTTGATAATCTTCTTTAATTGGTCTGAGGCACAGTCTCCCGAGAAAGCTAATTAAAACAAAGTATTGAAGGGCAAAACAACAAAATAATTGTGGTTGTGCTTGTATAATTTTATGTCTATGTACTCATGATAGTTACTGTTTAAATGAATGTTTTTCTTTCCCTGTGGTTGTAAAATCATGACTGGCTGATTTTCTGTGACTCAGCATGTAGTTCTGTTCAAATCTACAACTCAAATCACATTTCTTCCATTTTACATTAAGTGAAGTCTTTCTGTTCCTCTTTTTGCAGGTTTGATGAAATGCTTTAAGAAATTTGCATGTAGATTTCATCACAACTAAAGCAAAAAGTTTTCTGTACCGACATTGTTGCTATTGCCGCTATTTTTCTGTAGCATCTCTTAAATACTAAACTACAGTCTCTCTGTTTAAGAAACATTTCCCCCTGTAAAACTATACGAGAGTCTTGAAAGAAAGTGAACACGGGTATTTGCTTTGCAGAGATATTTATTTTGTGTTCCACCCATCCATCCATTGTTTTCTGTTGATTTGACTGGGTTGTGAGGATGAACTAGGCCTACTACTCCACAGTGTAACCCAATTCATTCATATGCCAGAAATGGTGTATAATCCTGCCAGTGAGTTCTGGATCTGGCCCAGAGTCTCTTCCTGCATACATTTAAAGGGAGGCACCCTTAAGATGGTTTAAGCATTTGGATCAGATACTTAAATCATCTCAACATTTCGAAGTGGGGGAGAAGCAGTTGTATTTTGAGTTTCCCATGAATAACAGATCTTCTTACTCTGTCCACAAGTCTGAGTCCATCATACCTATGGATTTGTATTTCATGAACATAGGCAGTTGTAGTTTCTGATATGGGGGAACTAGTTCTTTGCCTATGGTTCAAAACATTAGGGAACGCCAAGGAGATCAAAAATGCACCCCAAAAAAGCTTGTTATGGCTTATTGGTATTTCCAGTCAGTCAAAGTGTAATGGGTACACAGTGTATGTGTGCAAAAAACCAAAAAAAACTCTGAAGGCACACCACATGGCTAATGATGATGAACTTGGTATCTGATTCAAGTTTCCAAATTAAATTAAAATTCTGAATTAAATTACGTTATAGTGCAGTTTCACTGTTGCTAAAGACTCTGGACTGAATTTTAACATCAACAGTTAAAACATTCATAAAGCATTCTTGTCAAAACAGACTGTAAAATATTTTCTGCTTTTTTGGCATAAAGACAAGCTTACAGCTGGGCAAGTATGAAAACTATATATATATATATATATATATATATATATATATATATATATATATATATATAT
>CAEFZX010027460.1:0-11768 GCA_903066825.1 Alfaro cultratus | reverse complement strand
AGCCCGGGTGTTGAAAACGGTCACTGTTCCAGGTGTTTCCTCCTTCGCACCTTCTTGACACTCTTTAAAAAAAAAAAAAAAAAAAAAAAACTAGACAAAGTGAGTAATCACTCTTTGTCTTCTGAGAAAACATCATGTTGTTTTTTGTTGTTGCTTTTTTTGTTTTTACAGAGAAAACCCACTTTACATGATCAGTACAAGAAACCACAGCGGGAGTGTTGAACAGGCAGCTGCTGATAGAGATACGCCCTCAGTTGGCAAACTCCTCACTTCGATAGAGACAGAGACAAAAGGGAGGCGCTGTCGAGTGTGGAATGGTTGGCAATTTGAATGCAGGATTTGACAAATCAGGGAAGAGATAATCGGGGTCGCCCTTGGGTTTGAAAAGGCTGTCCTGATTAGGGCCGCTAGCAACCTTTGCGTGGCCCACCTCAGCTGAAAGTCAAGATTTTTACTTGTGGTTTAACCGGGGAATGGGTATTTAAAAGTAGCAGAACTAAATGCATGAATGTCTCTACTTATCAAAACTTGTCATTTTTTTCCTCTATTAAAATAACGTCAACACAATCAGGGATGTGCACAGATAAACTCTAAATGGAGCTGGAGCACATGCACCTCAAAAAAGTGCCCTTCTGAAATCTTTTATTATTATTATTATTATTATTATTATTATTATTATTATTATTATTATTATTATTTTAACAGTGTATGTAGTCCAATGTAGAATTTTGCAGATTTAAAAGCCTAAATTACCAGACTGCCTGTAGTAAATGTCACACTACAGCCAGACAAGGTGCCCTCTTTGAACACCTGACCCCCAAAATGTCTGCGCACGCCACTGAATACAATACATGTGCATTACAAAAAACTGTCTGGTCAGAGGGGGCTTAGGGGACGGGGAGGGAGGGCAGCTATACGTCTTTTAAACACAACCACTTCTTCAGTTAATGCTGCTCGTGACGTCAGCAGAGACTCCAGGTACTTCACAGAACAACTGGGACATTCCGAGTAAAGCTTTGGTAACACGCAAAGGAGAAGAAAAAACAGAAAGGAAATGAATGCATGTCGTTTTAAAACGAATCCAATCACGTGTTTATTTCCGGCATCATCCTCATCATCATAAAACCTGGCTTATTATCTGTGCACCATGCGCAAGCGGGCTTTAGGAACCTTCGCGGCGTGCCCCTGTTGCATCACACTGCCTCGAAATGTGGCAGTCATTCAAACAAACAAAACAAAACATAACACACCCAGATGACCTGATCGAAATGGTCCGATCAGGTCTTGACCGTAAGCAAGAAGGTCACAAAGTCCACCTGAAGCCGCGCGGAAACGCCTCAGCACGGCTGCAGGGCGCAAAGGAAAAAAACACCTCGCTGATTCAGTTTCCCCCTTTCAGAATCGGCTGAGGCTCCGGGACACCTTTTAATTTCCAACCGCCTTTTACACTTCAATATCCCCGTGAATATCCCTCTGATGAAGAGCATTCATCTACTTTCCCTGACTCCAAATCGCTCAGCGGAGACTACAGGTGGCTTTTTTCCTCTCTAAAGTAAGTAATGAAGTGCTCCCAATCGGCTATTGTGGACCTTGACCTTCACGTCCACGCTTCTGAAGAAAAGGCCAAGTCATAACAATTGAAATGTGTTTTTGTTTTTTGTTTTTTTAAGCCAAAGCCCACTGAGAGTGGGAACAAGTTTTAAAGCGTCCGGCCGAGTCAAACACATCATCTCGGAACTGGGAAACACAGGCGCGCGCGCGCACACACACACGCGCGCGCACAGAGAGACAAAAACAAGCCAGTGAACCGGTCGCGGATCGAAGTCGTTTGCATGTTTCCTAGGAATCACAAACCGATATTTTTACATGCTGACGGTTATGGTGGGTTATGCTGGTGGATTATTTGCATCTTATTAATATTACTGGAGAGCCAGCCAGAGTTTGCTTTATGAATTCTCTTTTCTTTTTTTTCTTCTGTTCGTTCGTTTCCCTCAATGGCGCCTTGTTTGTTTCTTGATTAAAGCGTGAATTATTTAAATAAGTCTCGCATTCAAATCGTCAAAGAGTATCTGCTTCACCCTCATTGGGTTTCTGTGTGGCTTCAGGTTGTCCTCTTCCAGACTCAGGGAGAGAGAGCATCACAACAAAAACATAACAAAACGGAATCTAGGAATCTACAAATATATATATATATATACACACATGAAGCCTGTTAAACTTCAACCCACCCTCACCTCCCCGCGCAAGTGAACAGCAACAAGTTGCGCGTGAAGGCACACACACTCCGCGAGCCTTACCTGGGTGGAAGCTTAGCTGTAAAAACACAAACAGCAGTATCCAGAGGTATTCCATAGTTAGTATTCCATGGGTCTAGCTGTGAGGGTGAGCCAGTGCCGCGGTGGTCAAGCTGGTGTCGCTCTCGCTCTCACTTCGCCGAGCGCGTCGGGGCGTCAGGGGAGGCGGAGGGGGGGGGAAAGTTTTGTCTGCGGGGTTTCGACAGAGGCGCGCGCGCTTCACAGAGCTTTAAAGGCACAGATGCTCGGCAGCCTGTCTGAAATCATGCTGTTGTCCTGCAGCGGACCGGAGGGGACGGCGCGGGCCCACCAGGTGGCTCTGCCTGAGGAGGAGAGTCGAGAGCATGTTTATAGGAGCCGAGTGGTGGAGCCTATTTATTTCACCCACACGGAACTGGAGAGAGAGCGAGAGGGAGAGAGAGAGAGAGAGAGAGAGAGGTCGGTGTCTGTGACCACTTGTCTCTGCTTCCCCGCGGAAATAAATTACAAAGACAGACAGGGAGAGGAAGAAAAGAGACATACAGTATATCCAAATTACTCGCACCGGCCACAGCAGGTCCACCTAAACTAAAGTTTCCCTAGTGGACCAGTCAAAGTCTGGACTTGGAATGCAACTTACCTGCTGTAGAATGACCTTAAATGTCCGCGCTGTGAAGACCCTCCATTGTGGATGGATTGGAGCAAATCTACAGTGAAGTGCAGAGGGTGAAAATCGCTCCACATAAATGAAGAACAGAAAATTCCAAATGCTTGATACCAGTTTTCGCCACCAAGGGTTATCATCGTAAAAAAATATGGAAGACAGAATTTCTTTTTTTTCTCTTTTTTAAAGCAAAAAATATGTGGCCCAATAAATAAATCAACACAATTCATTTTTAAAAGGAGAACTTCACCTCATGTTTTATAATGTAATTGACCGCCATGTTTATTTTCTTAATTTAGTTGACACAAATTATATATTTAAGCACTTTTTTTTGCGTTTATTTTACCGCCCAGTTTTTTTACATGTTCTTCCATCTACTTATTGATGTCTCTATAATTTCTTTTATCTTTCTTTTTTCCCCGTGTGTCTCTTTATTCTTAGTGTTTTTTACAAAAACATAAAAATAAAAAATTCTTCTGTTTTGACTTCACCGTATGCTTTTCTGCCTCTTTGTCCCAATGAGGAGCGATTGTGCCTTAAGGCGTCAACTTTTGACTATTAGTTGGTTTAAAGGCTGGTTGTTAGAGAGCTGGGGCATTTGGCGATTTTATTTGAAAACAACTCTGTAACTCCTGACTTTATTATTATTATTATTATTATCTTTTTTGTAACATAAAATATGTTACAGTTAGTTGTACTCATACATACAGATGTCAACAAACTGGTTTGTTGCAATTTGGAGGAAGCAGCAGCTGAAATTGCAGATCCCAAGTCAGAAAATGGCACTGAATTTTTCATTACTTTGAGAGTCTTTAATCTGCCCTAGTTTACTAACTAAAATGTGAGTGCTGTGATTTCAGCTGCGCTACATTAGAAAAGCCTCATCTTCAAAGCTGCAACACCAACAAAGTCGTGTTTGTTTTTCATTTGGAGTTAATATCTTCTGGTAAACAATTATTTAAAATCCACCAAATTCAACATTTCTTGTATTTCACTCAGAGATGTCATAGTGTGTGTTGGCTAACGGGAGGGAGTGTGTTCAAACCCAACTTTATCTGCTTTTCTCTGCACTTTCTGGTCACATTAGTTTTGTGCTCATGCGTAATCTACCTGGCAGCAACACAATCCCTCTGTCGGATGTGGGAACATTTCATTATTGGGGAAACATATAAGAAGAATTGGTTTGTGAAAAACCACGACGAAGAGGATCAGACAGATTCTGCTGGTTTTTAGTTGGCAGCTAAGTAAACACTCAGAATGCATCACCTGATTTACTTTGTTTATGCACTTTATGTTGCTTGTATTTTCGATTTGGAATATGTATTTAGTCTGAATCTTGCTGTTCTGGCATGTCTAAAAATGTCATGATTCTTGTGTGTTTGGGTTACATTTTCTGTTTGTGGTTTATTATTTTTTTGTAGATGTGTGTAGTCCAGACTTCACGTTTTCAGTTTATTCCTTGACGTGTGTCAAGGAATAAGGTGTTAAGGTTTATATTGAAAAGCTGCATTTTCTTTTGTATCTTTGTCGCTTCTGTGTTCTCTTCAAACCTTCTGGTTTGAATCTTGATTTATTATCCTGTTGGATTACGTTTCTACTTTGCTGCATCTGTTTTCCTCGTTTCCCATGTTCTCCGTTTATTCTCAGTCCTTTCTCTCTTTTTTTTCTAGGTTAAACTTTAGATTACTTGTATTTGCTCACAGCTGCGCCTAATTTCTAATCCACCACTTCCTCTTTGTTCAGCAGTCAACTCTCCTGCATAAACATATCTCACTTTCCCCCCCCTATTTCTCCTCATTGTTGACTTCTGCCTCCTCCCTGCATTTTGCTGTTTTGAGACAAAGTGTTTACGAGTGACGAGCATGCACAGCAATCAACCAGACAAGGAACGAATCTATATTGACATCAGTTTAAGGTTTGTATATGATCTTTATCTTTGCCAATTAGTTCTCAGCCTCCACATCAGCAACCATCACAGCTTATAGATGAAAAGATTTGTGTTCTTGTTCAAACATGAAAGGTTAAACTTCCTGCAGCCGTAAAGCTTTCAGCTGGTCTCCGACATGTTTCTGAGCTGCATCTCTTACTCACAAAATGTCCATCGGACTGTATGGAAAATGTTTCATGATGCGTGTCAGAATTTGTCAATCCAAGACAGGACAGCGTTTGTCTTTCCAACTATTTCCCGCGTCTGGTGTCGCTGCCCTGGTGACATTTTCAATGTGAGTGTTTTTTTTAACGTTTTTGTGAACTTCTGCATAGGAAATTCTAAATCTTGTTGTTGATCTATGCTTTTTTTTTTCAATAATGATTGTAGCTTTTGAAAATGGGACGGATGCTCAGATCGTTTGTTCTTAGACTTTACGAAGGTTTGGCTAACATAAAAACATAGGAGTAGGTACAACTCAGACAGTGGTGGAAAACTACAAACATTAAACATAAGCTGTCAAATAGTTAATCAAAAACAAGTGTTTTTTTTTTTAAATCCTCACAGTTTACAGATCTGAAGTAAAAGGGGTCGGTTCTGAGTATTCAAAGTGTTTTCTGGAGATGATGACGCCAGATGTGTAGCAGAGCGGAATGAGAAAACATTAACCTAAGAAAGTGTGAGCACAGGAAATAATTGGTCAAAGCTAAAAAAAAAAAGAAAAATCTCCAAACTAATGACAATAACACAACAACATGAGTCCAAACAACCTGAACAGACATTAGGTCACTAGAAAAGTCAACAAAAATGAATGAATTGCTATAGATCAGAGGTGGGAAATCCTGGTCCTCGAGGGCCGGTGTCCTGCAACTCTTAGACGTCTCCCTGGTCCAACACACTTGAATCCAACAGCTGAATCACCTCCCAAGTGCAGTCAGGTTTTCCAGAGTCCTGCTAATGACCTCTTGTTTGTCTCAGGTGTGTTGAAGTCGAGGGACATCTAAAAGTTGCAGGAGACCGCCCCTCGAGGCCTGGAGTTGCCCACCCCTGCTATAGATGGATCTAAACGATAATAATCTAACCTACAAATAATGGGAATATGAAACGACTGAGACGTAAACTCTAACTTGCTGTCAGAGCGACTGCTTCAGGCTGAAGAGGCTCTGCTCGCAACTTTGACTTTAGCGTTGGTGTCGATTTATTTGTTAGCAAGCCGAGTAAGTGAAACTCCTGACTATTGCTCAACCTGAAGTGTTACGAAAGTTAGCTTTTTCAAACTGGGGGGGAAAAAAATCACTAGTAAAACAACTTGTGTGAAAGATCAGGCTATCGCGTGGCCTTTTATGAGACAGGACATTCAACTAATAGTCCATTATCAAACTTGACCAGGTCTTTGGAAGACAGCTTTTGTATTTTTGCAGATCCCATTAGGGGTGTGAACGTTTGCTCACGGTGACTATTGACGATGCCACAGAGCGTTCTTTGTGAGCGTGGATGAAAACTCCTTTAAAGCTCGATTCCACAGAAAAATAAATGCAAATGTGTTTCTGTAAATGTGGGCTGTTTACCACCTGACAGACCAGTTTGTATGAGCTTTCAAATCGGTCTGTTATGAAGACTAAGTGTCGTTATGATTCCTGTTATCTGCTGCACATGAAGCAATACCACAGAATGGGATTCATATATTTCAAAATCATTCGAATCAAATGCTTTTTTAGCTGTTTTTTGTAATGGTGTAGTTAATGGCTGTGCTCATACTGTCCACTGTTTTACAATTTACTACACTATAAAAAAAAAAAATCACGAGCAGCAAATGTTTTGTTTTTATTGGCAGATAATTATTTTTTTACCTTTAACAGTAAGAAGAAAAATATGCCAGAAGTAAGTTTATTTCTATTTATTTTGTTCCAAAACAACCCAGCCAGAGACTAAAGAGTTCAATTTGAGGGACATTCGTTATTAAAAAGCTGCAGATGTCATAAACCAATAACAAAATATCGCCTTGTCAGTACTGAGGTGTGTTTCTGAAAAACCAGCTCGCTTTAGTTTGATCATAAAACTCCAATTCAAAAACACTTCATTGATCCCAAATGGTAATTAAATAATAGGCTGAAATAAAACTAAAAGCAAGTCAAGTCTTTTCTTTTGAAATTTAAGGTCGACGAGAGGTAGAGTCTCTAATGTTTGTCTCAATCGTAAAAAGTGATTTAAAACCTGGAACAATGGAAACAGTTGAAACACCTGAAATTAGGGATTTAGATCTCAGCCCATCTGTAAATTTATTACTTTCAGGGTTAGTTAAAATTAAGAGGTGTAGAGAAGATTTTTAATACATATAAAACAATGTAGGTGATGAAATTTAGAATAGATTCCTGAAGCAATGCAATGTATTTTATTTTATTTTTCCCAATAGGCAAACTGGAGGAGATGAGGAAAACTTAAAACTTATAGTTGTTTCTCAGCAAAAAGTTCATCACCACCACAAAGTCCCATCAGCGGCGGACAGAATGGCGGCAACGGAGATTAATGACGTCTTCAGAAAAACGCAGAGGGTCAAAGACTTTTTCCAGTGCAACGTTTGAAAGACGGGAGGAGAACAGAAACTTCTCCTCGACCAAGACTTCCAGTCTGTCCGTCAACTTTGTGGGAAGATGTTGCGCTCACGAGTGATTCATGCGGAGAACAGTTTGTTTGTGGCCATCTGTTGGTGCCGCAGCGCCACAACAGTGACACAACAGAACTCGGTGAGAGACCCGCTCTGCGGAGGAGAGTGTTACACAAGCCTCTAACTGCACGGCCCATCTGCATATCAAACGCCTGAGAAAAGTGTTTCTGGTCTGTAATCTCTGAAGCAACACAGAGTTCAGTTTCGGTACATTTGAGTGTATCAATCAATCAATCAATCAATCAATCAATCAATCAATCAATCAATCAATCAATCAAGTTCATTTGAATAGTATATTGTAGCAGTAGGGCAGTTCAAAGTGCTTTACATCACAAAACTACAAAGTCATAGAAAACAATCCAGGCATTACATTTTGTCAAATGCCATCAAATGAAGATGTTGTTTACTGCTTCATTTAACTAAGCAGGTGGATTCCTAGTCTTGATTTAAAGGAGCTCAGTGTTTCGGCAGCTTTCCGGTTTTCCTGAAGTGTTGTTCCAGATTTGTGTTGTGTAAAAGCATATATATATATATATATATATATATATATATATATTATAGTTTAGGGAAATTTCACTTGCATTGCTTTTATGAACAGCTGTAGCATTCAGTATCTAACAAATCAGTCACAGGTTGTTGTTTTTCTTTTTGAATGTCTGAATTAGTGAGCACATCGCTTTTGCTGCTACTGTGTACATTAGCTTAGCTCATGAGATGTTTTCTGTGAAATGTACTACCGGCTGCAGCGTTTTTACAGTAGTTTGTGGGCAGCGCTTATGGGAGATACGTCAGACTTGTTTGAGTGAGCCGAGACCATAAACGTCACAGCGAACCCAAACCTACATGCTGTGCTGCACCTGTCTGCTGACTCAAAATGCAAACCTGTGGTTTTTATATTAGGCAGCCGTTTACTGAAACTTTCCATGCTACCTTGGAAAAAATAGAAATGAAAAGGTGTCTCGGTGTTGCATGTTGTGTTTGCAGGCACGGCAGCTCTCTGCATGCTTCGCTCCACCATGTGTTTTGTATTTAATCTTTTATCAGAAGGCCACAGCTTGACCCTCGCAGGAGCCGCAATAGATTCTCTTTGTTATTCAATAGCGTTTGGACGGAGCCAGCACCTCTGACCGCTCTTAGAAGTGTCAGATGGCCGACGCGCTGCAACCAAATCTCTTAATTTCCCTTCCTTGAAGCATCAGCTCCTAGAAAAGGTCCATCAATTATTACACATAGATTTTTTTTTTTCTCGCTCTCCACCAATAACTGAGAGAAATTAATGTAAGGATTGCAGAAAACTGTTGTTGCCTGGTCTGAATGCACCAACACAACACCGTGGTCAATGGATTTGTGTGGGGGAAAAAATGTGAGAAATAATCCACACTTTGTTGTAAGCAGCGCAGCCCAAACATTATTAATGAAAGTTGTTTTTGCTGCAGGCGAAAGGACAAAGATTAATGTAAGAAGTCAAGGAAATGTAATAGTTTAGAGAATGTTGTTCTAGAGCAGGCATGAAAGTTTAATCTACTTTTAAATGATGCATTTAAAAGTGCAATTTAAAAGTGGAAACCTCGCGTAGAGGTTCCGTAAGGCTCCATACGGGGCTCATAGCAAATCTTTGTTTTGTTTGTTTCTTTTTTGGCAGAACGTCATTTCGGGAGATAAAATCATGATTGTGAAAACAAAAGAATGTTTTGTCTATTGTGCGTTGTGAGGAGAAGACATCAGGATCTCCCCTAAAGCTGCAAAGACAAAGTTTTCACTGTCTCTCTCCGCCCAAAACATTTCCTCTGATAAAACGCGGAGTCGACACCAAGTGAACCGTCGTGGCGACCTGTGCCAGACGGGCCGAGTGACGGTTCGGCGACGACGATGTGACGCTGCATGTCGAGTGGATGTTAGGCAGAGAAGAAGTGCAGTGGAAGGAAGAAAACGAAAGGAGGGGAAAGTCTCCTCCATCGAGCGTCCTGCTGGTTGCTAGAAGCAGTGCATGTGATTTGGGTCGACAAACCCAAAGGAGCCTCCACCTCAGAAGCGGAGAGACCGAAGGAACAAACGTCCTTTGTGTCGGCGTTTGTGTAAGGATTTTGTTTGCCTGATGTCTGACGTCCCAAAAAAGTTAATAAAATTGGTAAAGATGAATTAAATTCATAGAGTGCCAGCTAATAAATAAATTGATAAATGAGTATTTACTGCAACATAATCCACAACGTGCATCAAGTTCATAGGGAAAAAAAGTGAATGGAATAAAACTCAAGATGCAAATTATGTGGCTCCGTCTGTAGTTTAGCTTGATCCATTTCTCGAAGCCATTTTGCACGAAAGCTTATAAAACTAGGCAGGGTGCTGTGGTGGCGCTGTGGTGGCACAGGGGAAAAGCACAACCCATGTATTGAGGCCCTGTGCCGGTGGTCGCAGGTTCAATTCTCAGCCTGCCAACATTTGCTGCATGTCTTCCCTCTTTCCTTTCAAACTACTTTCAAATAAAGGCCACTAGAGCCAACAAAACCTTTTTTTATATAAACAAAAAAAGCTTATAAAAATGTTGCTGGAAAACTAATTTATCAATTGAAAAAAACAAAAAACAAACATTAAACGCTGCATCAAAAGTGTTTCTATCCCAGATTTGCAAAAGTTCTGACGGACTGGAGGAGTTTAAATGCGGCGAGTTTATTTTCTTATCAGCTTTACTCCTGCTATTTTACGTCTTGGCTACAGTTTCATTATGCAAAGAAAGATAAGTGCATGCAAAACATGTCTGGATGAAATATATGATTTTGGTTTCTTTACTTTTGTACATTCATTTGAGTATTTACAGGCTGAGCATTTGATGCAGACTGTACAAAATGTTCTGCTCTGAAGATCAGACAACATTATTTTATGGTGTTTGCAATATATATTTTTTCCTATTTTTTGTCTTGAATCTTTTTGATTGCTATGTTTTGTGCTCCTGCACAATTAACTAATATTGATTAAAAAAACAAACAAACCACTTTTTCAATATAATATTGTTTTTATAGCTCTATTATTTTGGTGAATTTACTAACAAGCTACCATTTACTTGGACATTTCCAAAATAGTAAAACATGATCAATCTCCAATTTGGCATCTCCGAATTGTAAACATTTGGGAGGCATAAAATACTGAAAAATCTGGAGATGGATGTATCCACTACACTTTTTTAAAAGAATAATTCAGTGAAACGTTGAATAATGCACATTGAATCATTTTTCTGAAGAGAGCGAGTCCAGCTCCTGCTCTAGTTTTTGTTTAATATATATTTCATTTCTGTGTAATTTTATGGAAGTCAATTCTGAGCAAGTGTGACTTACCAAAACATCAATTATTCTTCGTTGGTTGCTTTGGAACAACTCTAGCTGCTCTCTTACTTTTACTTTAGATGTGTGTCCAGTAGAACATCTGGACCAAAAGCCGGTGGAGGATCCGTGTTGGGACTTTAAATTATCCCAGATCTGAGTGAGCTTCACCTCAACAAGAATCCCTAAAACTTTGACTTTCATCCCAACGTGCAGAAAGTCTTCATGCCTAGAGGCTGAATGCTAACAACTGCCACACTTGCTAAATAAAGTTTCACCCTTACTTTATCAATCACATAAAAATACAACATGAGAAAATGCCTTATAGGTAACGGTTACACAATGTGAAGTATGGGGGACGCTAGTAGTTTTCCATGGCGATGAACCTGATTGGTTCAGTAACTTTTGATTTGATTCTTCGGTTTTCCCATATCCTTATGCTGCATGATTTCAGACAAACACCATAAATCTGCTGGAGTCGCGTCTGATCACGTCTAAGTTTGACGTTATTCGTTCTGCACTGTGAAATCTCAAAAGTTTTCATGTTTTACTCTCCACTGGTCGAGGCAAGCGTTGCGTAACCCGACATGAGTGCTTACATGAGTGTCACTTTCAGAACTGTAAGTGGCACGAGTGTTTTAGTCCGCCCGATGTTCAAGAGTCGTGACCTCAGAAGTTTGGGTTTTATTTATTTTTTTGCATGTCAAACAAAGAGGACTTCACCAAACCGGGAAGTGACAGAGAGCCGTCCGTTGATCGTTGCATTATGCTTTCTGGAGGCAGAATGTGTTTCCTGCTGGGAAAGAAAAAAAAAAAAAAAAAAAAAAAAAAAAAAGCATATAAACACCATGCACCGGGGGGTGTTTTTTTTTGGGGGGCCCGTTGATGGACATGCAGACGAACAAAACGACAAAAAAATATGACC
>CAEFZX010027457.1:0-39833 GCA_903066825.1 Alfaro cultratus | reverse complement strand
GCAAGAGTGAAACTAGGCATGCATGTACTCCGAACACACACACACACACACACACACACACACACACACACACACACACACACACACACACACACACACACACACACACACTAATCTGATACTCAGTGTAAGCCAGAAACATCAGGGCGATGTGGAATACGCCTGGTTTCCACAACACGCACATTTCTGTCTTCAAGGAAAACCCATTTAAAATGAAAGGACTATTAACGGCAACTGTAGCATTTTGTCATGAATTATAATGTGAAATAACACGCTAGAATTTAGATTTAAGTATTAGACTTGATTTGGTAAAAAAAAATGACAGGAAAAAAACATTTAACATGGCACTATTTTGTCACGTCACACATTACATACTTTAGCATTAAGATTTGGAAGTAAGATCAATTGTTTTACCCACTGGGAAATACCAAATTATGTAAAATATATATATATATATATATATATATATATATATTCATGCCAAATTAAAATATACATGTATATCTGGAGATTCAAATATGATGTTAGAGTCTGAAAGAGTCTCTTATGTCTGATGTACTTATTATGTTCATAAAGGTTTGCTTAAACAAATTATTCATTATTTGTTAAATATATATTTAAAACTTGTTCTAAAAACACATTTGAAAAGCAAACATTGAGTTCAAATGAGGTTTATAATTTTCTGGGCTAAACACATTAACAACAATTTAATTTCTGAATACCAACATGCATTTAAAAGCATTCACTGGAGCGCTGTGGCATTTTATTAATTCCTTAATAACTGGAATTATTAAGGTCAACTGCAGTGTATTAACAGGATTTTATGGCAGTAACATCACAAAAAGTGTTTGCACACGAGACAACTTGGCATCACCGGACAGAATTAGAGAACAAAAAGAAAAAAAAGCAGAAGTTAAAAGCAGAAATAAAAGCGATCTGCTGATCAGAGGTGTGAACGAGTCGAGTCATGTGAGGAACAGGAGACGGAGAAGCTGATTGTATTTTCAGGATTTTAAGAGCAGGAGCAGCCAATCAGACACCGGGCCATGTAGCTGTGAATCATGGGTTTTCCTCGTGTGCTGAGTGCAACATGGAAGATAAGAACATTTACAAGAAAAATAAAATAAAAAAACACAAACAAGTGAGATAAGATTCTTTCTTTTTTACTACAGCAGCAGTCACTTGTTTATTTATCATCAAAATGACAAAAAAACGTACTTTTAAAGGATCTCAGCTCATTTAACCGCAGACGTCATGAACAACAAACTTCAAATGACTTTCTATTTTCAGAGAGCTTGCAGCTATTATGCACCATCACTACCTATCAGTGCAGCAGCGCTCTTAGCACTTCAACAGAGGACAGATATATTTAGGAAACTGAGCTGCTTCATTTGTTGCAAACAGCAGGTCTGTCCTTTGATTGAAACCTTTTTTAAGCTCTAATCACATATTGTCCTGCCAACAGTTGCTATACATCGTCTGATGATCAGCTGTGTCAAAACAGCAGGATATAAAGAAAAGTTCAGGTGAGACAAATTGGACATCAAAAGTGCTTCTGCATAAATAAACTTCAGAATTTTGCCATCAAATGTAACTACGCGCTTTAAACACAAAGATTCAAACTATTTGTTTTCCTGAGGAATAAATGACAAACATGTGGAGGAAAGAGCTGCAGATGCATCTGTTCATATTTAATAAATTACAATATGCTTCCCGTTGTTTGATTAAAATTACCATTTTAAACACACTTTTCATTAAGTCCCCATTTCTATTTTTAAAAACAGTTTTTTATTCGTCTGATGTATAATGTGCTTCACTCAGTGATAAGTTTCCTAAAATAAATGAGATTTTCAGCGACATCATTTATACTGGTAAGATTAAATTCAATTTAGGCCAATCTTTTGCCTGCTGTCAAGATAGAATTGTATTCCCTTGTCTAACCTGAAAAATAAAATAAATACACACACACACCCACACACACACACTCTAACGGTAACTCCCCATATATAATTAAGCATCAAACTGCAGCAAAGATCAAACTGCTTAGTCATCCAGAACACAAGTTCAAACTAACTCTGAGTCGATAGAAATGAGTCTTTATCTATTTATAACAAAGGGAAGAAAGTATGCAGATACATTAATGCCTCTGACTGTTGACCTTGCAGCTGCTGGGCTGTTTAGCTCGGCTCACCAAACAGAAGTGTGTGTCTGCAGACACACCTCCCTTATCACTGGAGCACTAACCTTCAGTCTGGCTCTGACTGTGTTTAGTAAAAACACAAATTAGAAGGAATTAAAGGCATTATCAGGCATATTAGAGGGCTTAGATATAATGAATTGGACATGTTCACCCTAAAAAAGAATCCCTGCCTGCACCGTTTGACAGCTCAGGCAGCAGCCAACATCTGCACAATCTTTTAATCAAACATAATCAGGTTTTGTTTTTATCTTTTTAAATTAAAACAAAACATGATTTGTCTGTGCAGCTGACTGCACAGACAAGGATTTAAACCAAACTTATTTTTTATAAACCTTTTAATGAGAATAGAAAATGACGACGGTTAGCAGATGTCCAATATCGCAGTATTGAGAAGGTACCAGGTAGACACTGGTAACCATGGAGACAATGCATCACCAGGTAGACACTGGTAACCATGGAGACAATGCATCACCATCACCATCGTACATGTAGCCTAGCATGTACAAAAATCCCCGCGAGCATCTTGACTTTTGTACATTTTTACGTCTTCTCTGGTGACAGGGAAAATGTCGTTGATGGTAGAAATTATGTGTCATGAATTCAGGCAAAGACGGGCATTTGATCAAATTAAAAACACGTCAGGAGGGAGAAGATATGAGTCGGTTTATGAGTCTATTAGTCCCAACTGGGAGAACTGGTTCCACAGACAAATTAGCTCGACTTAAACAAGTAGAAGCTTGCTTGGCAAAACAAGCTTCTACTATAATGGCAAAAGCAACTTAGGAAAACAATCACATTCAATACTACTAATATATTCAATACTATTAATACTGGTCAAGTGACATAACTGCAAAGGGCCAATAGGGTAAAGATCCACTTATGAAAGTAAATCTATTAGACTTCGTATTGACATAGAAATCATGATTGCTACACTGCTGGACAGGACAGAGTTAAAAAAGAAATGAAATCTACAAGTTTTTGAAATCTTAGTCCTTTCTGTCGATGGGACTCAGTAATCTGGCATTTCTAATGTCTGAACTGAACAAGTCATGTTTGTATGTCTCACTGAGCTTCACTGGAACAATGATTCTCAAATCACATGTTCAAAATGAATCTAAATCCACCGGAGAGGAAAAAGTAGAGGAGACTTTGGAGCTTGTGTCCCTGTGACACGTTCCAGGAAGCTGCTGACGTCTTTGGGACTGGATGTGACTGATCGTATGTGTGTGTGCATTTAAGCTGTCATCGCTGTACGGTAACACATTCCTGCCATTGCTCCTACAGACTGCGGACCTCGGTGACCTTATAGGGTCCTGGACCTACTTACTAATCTACACAGCATGAGAAAGTTACAATGCTGGTAGACTGGCTAATCATGTAACCGAGTCTGAAAGGATCAGATATGAGAGATCAGGAGATCCAAACATCTACAGCAGCTTTACACATTTAGGAACCGTTTAGCTCAACATTCACCATGCAGATCCACCTATCCAAAGCTGATATGATGAGGCAAAACGTACGGCAGTGGTTCTAAACACTAAAACATTGTATAAAAATAGATCTGTTAAGAAAACATGTAGGCACACAATTTGAATAATATAGTTTCTACTTGTAATAATTCAGATGAAGACAAAAACCCTCAAACCACAAAGCATTTTAGAGTGAGAGAAATCGTTCATATTTATCTGAAATCTCTGCTAAAATTAGGACAATTTGAAACGTAAGAGATTTTAGTCAGTAAAGGCCATGACTTCGCTTTAGGATCAGGTGAGAGTAGGATGGGTGGCTTTGATATTCAAATCACAAATCACTGTTATTACTCCTCAGTTGTTATTTATCTCAAATATTACCATGAAGAACAAAACATTAAAGAAGCATAAAATGTGTATGGTTTTGATCTTTTTTGAATAAAACGTAAAACTTCCCATCTTCGCTCGGTTTGGTTCTCCACAATGCAGAACTTTGGAAAGTGGGCCAGAGATTGAGCCTGTTTTCTTTCATATTCATATTAAAAATACAAATCTAAAGCCACGTTTAGCTTTTTTATATTTCTGTGAAGAAATATGAGAAGGTGGTTTTAATCACCTCCTGGTGGTTTTCTCATCATGTTTCTACATTTTTTCACACACATTCACATTTCAAAGGAAGAGCAACGGTGAAAATTTAAACATTTTTTGCTCTTTGTTTGGCGTCGAGCTTGTGGGGGATGTTATGTCGTGATCTTGCTACGATGCTGCTGTCTCAGGTGACAGAATGGGAGACTCAACATTACTTGATTCCTGCAGGCGTTTATTGTTTTATCCTGAAATATCAGCCTGTGGAATTTCCCACAGTAAATCTGTACCATAGAACAAGACAGTTTGCTCTCCAGACCTTATTCTCAACTTGTTATATTATATGATGTTGATGTTAGATTTTTATTCATCAATTTATTCATGTTTTTGCAAGTAAAGTCACCGATCTAACTCAGATAAATAATGCACTATTGCAATCTCCCCTTAAATAACGGATTAGAGTTTATTGCATTATAAGGAATGTGAGTTTTTTTGGAATTGAAATGCAGAAATTTACTTCTGATTTCTTGACAATGTTAACAACAAGAGAAAAAATGTAAAACTAAAAGGAAAGTAATGTCATCATTAATCCTTTTGTGCCATTTTGCCTCATCTTTTCTTTCTGTTCCTCACCGTTCTCCAGCTTGTCAAGTCACTAAGACTTATACCTGATAAAAGTCGGTCAAAATCCATCAAAATGACCAAAAATATGATCAGCAGTTAGATTTGCTTATTTCTTTACAGTTTATTTGCTGATATTTTGTCATTTTATTTTAGTTCATTTATTCTCATTTGTTGTGTTTTGGATTTGTTTCTTTTTAATTTACTGTTTCTATTAGTTTCAGGTTTCTCTCTCTCTCTGCCTGCCAGCTTGTCCCTGTCCAGCTGTTTGTCGTTCCTTCATTTTGTTCTGCCTGCTTTCTTCCCCAGCTGACTTCATGTCCGTCTGATTAACCTGTCAGGTTCCTTCTCACTCTCTCCTCTGTCAGTGGATTTAAGCTCCCTGGTTTACATTGCTCTCCCTCTGGCTTCTCCCATTGCACTTCGTCATTGTATTACAAACTTGCCTCCACAGTTTCTCTTCGTTGTGCTTCGCTGTCATCCTCGTAAGTTTTCATTTGCTTCATTATTAAATAGCTTCTGCATTTTTCTTGCTGTGTCCTGTTATCTGAGCTTGTGTCTGACTTTAAAAGACCGTAAAGACACCTTACCCTGCAAAATGCACAAATATCACGTTCTGCTGACAGCATTTTATTCCTGCAATCTGCATGACGCAGCGAGCTACTGCCTTTGAAAATGTGATGCTATTTAATCTGGCTGTAATTTAGGCAAATTGCATCATATTTAGGTGGACATGATTCTGAATAGATGCATAACCTCATTTAAACACGGACACACTGCATCAAGACAAAAACATGCAACTATTTGATACAGGACATTAAAGAAACCTGGAAACTTTGGTTTGCATTTCTGCAAACAGCATCATGAAAACTTAAAAACTAATTCTATACTAAATGGTGATAAAAAAAAGGACAGAATTCACTAAAAAGATCTACTAGGGTGGATCAAATAACGCTTCTCTGCTGTGCTGTTGTGTGTGTGTGTGCGTGTGTGTGCGTGTGTGTGTGTAGGTGTGTGTGTGCGTGTGTGTGTGCGCGTGATGATGTCATATTTGTCTCAGTAGCAACTGATCCTGCTTCAGGTTGTTTTCCTGCCAGTTCAAACCAATTATTTTTACTTTTACTTTTCATAACAGACTCTGTCCCTGTCAGTATCAGGCTCTGCCATACAATCCCAGGTGACTCACACCAGCCTGCCTCATAATTTAACAGCCCCTGAAACCAGATCATGGAGTGTTGCATGTTGCCAGGATGGTACACCGCTGTGGCCCATTGTTCTCTGTCATCCATCAAAGCATTTAGTGAAGACGAGCTCAGCTTATCTAAAGTTTAGACAGGGTCATTTACACAAAGTCCCACTGGGTAAGGAAGAATAAGATAACTTTACAACTTTTAGCCTCCAGTTGAGTAAAACTTGCATAAGATTAAAATTCCTTTGTGTGATTGTTTAAAACATGGGGAAAATCCAATAAAAGCATAGTTAGAAGGTTGTGTAAAAAACTCCCCTGACCCAAACTCTACCTCCCAGTGCTCTATTACCCAACACACTCCTGTCGCCAGTAATGCCCTCTTAAATGAATACCTGGAATTCCCTCCAAGTTGTTATGGTTTTTACTGTTTTACTGTTTCAACAAAAAGTCAAAGGTCAACATCATCATAAAGTCTGCTTATCTGTGTTAAAAATGTAAAAACAAAGGTGTGCTGTAAAAAAGTCTTTTCACATTCAAACCTCAAAACCAGCGAGTCTAAACTTGGACTAAACATCAAGTGCTTTCTGGATTTTTCACATTTAGAAATGAGCAAAAATAGAAATTGAGATATTAAAGGGAATCACATGGTGCCTGACGGTGGCCAGTGTTTTTCCAGTTTAAAGCCTTCCTAAAAGGGCCAGGCTCTTGTTGCTGAGGCAGAATAATTAGGGCAGAACCTTCTGAGGGAAACCATTAATCTTAATCTTTGTGACCAACAACAGAGTAGCCTTTCATCCAAAACCTGAACGGGTCAACTTAATGCCATCTTAGTGCTGCACCAGAGGAATTAAAAGCAGCTTATTTCTCTGCTGGAAGTTCCTGATTCTTTTTTTTTTTTTAAAGCGGTTTCAGGTATCCGAACAGGTGAACTGAAAAATGCATGTTTGTTTCTTTTTCAGATTGTTTTTTAAGTTTGTTTTCACATCTAATCTTGAGAGAAGCAGTATCAGAGATTCTTGCCTACTCCAAGTTTTGCATTTCAAGTGATTAATTATTAGAAAATTGCAAAGAATATAAAATATATTCTTAGAAGGTTTGAACTTTGAGTTTAAACTAGAGGCCTGTAATTTTAGCAACAAAGCCGTTCAGTCCATGTTGGCAACATTGAATCATCATTCAGTCGCCTCATTTGACTCAACACGTCTGTCTTCGCAGTGGAGGATCGTTGTTTTCAATGCAGACGATTTCTGGCAGAGACAAACTGGCACATTTGATTGTGAAAAACTTAGAGTCCATGCCTCCAGCAACCAGCAGTTTCTGGAGCCGAGGGTCCAGAGTCTGTACGAACAAGGCGTCTGTTTTTACCAGGCTAGAACAAAATGTAAGTGCTGTAACTAATAAAAAATAAACCACCCTTGCTGGAGAGAATCCTCTAACTTGGTGCTTTAAAGGCCACAACTGTCATGATGTGATTAAATATTGCAGTTTTAAGATTGAAGTAATTTAATCCAATAAAACTAGAAGTGAGCATAACATGAAGTCCTTCAACTCATGACAGTTGGCTTGACTCATATCTAAATAACAGGCAATACAGACGTGAATAATGTTTCTCATCAAGCACTTAATGTTGAACTACTTCATTGCCGTCCACAGTAGAATAAGTGCCGTTAGCCAGATGTTTGTTAGACAACAACAGAAGCAACATTGTTTTCTTTTGTGACGCTACAGCCAGAAATCGAGTGCCATCTTGTGTGGTGTGATGGTGTGTTCTTGTTCATGTATGAGGAAGAAGTGTTAGTAACCAGTGGAGAGGCAATCTCCCTCTCCATGACAAATGTTTACCATCATTTCTTCTCTTTAGTGGAAAATGACGGTCGCTGTTAGCACCAAAAGGCAAGTGGGCTCCATGTTGAAGAACAGGAGCTGTTCAGGCCACAGTGGGCTGTGATCTGCTGACCGTCACACCCTGAGCCAACAGTTTGTCTGAAGGTCTTTACAGCAACAAATGCAGCTGCTAACTGGCCATTCTGACAACACTGCTGAACCAGTGGCAGCTCCCACAGTTCCCACTTAACAAACAGATTCTGCTTGTATTTACTAGGTGCAAACTGTCTTTTACATGTTTCTGATGTCCTGTTGATAATATAGTTTACACTTTAATTACACATGATGTGTATTCAATGCGTAAACATCACACATTTTACACATTGTACATCGCACAGACATTAACGTAAAATAAATATTCACACGTATTTGTCTTCCATACTCCATTCTTCTTCTACTGACTTGAACGTGCAGCTTGTTGACTGGTTTGAGCACTTCTGCCACCTGGTGATGGCAACACTCAGGCGTTGCAACCACAAGACTGATCAGTGTTATTTTTATCAAGCAATAAGCATGGAATGCACCCTGCAAGAATTTTAATTAATTACTCTTTTATTGAAAATGTAGACAATGAATAAATATGTTTACTCAAACAAAATAAACAAGCTTTCATTTTTGCAATTTTTAGTTCTTATTTGTTCTTTTTTTTCACAAAGAGACTTTTTTTGTATCATTTCATAAGGTTGGAAGACAAAAAGAACAATTTCTCTTATTCTCCTCAAACTGTGATGGTCAGTTTGTGTAAAATGTGAGGAGGTACGGATAAGAGTGAGGCGTACATGACATTAAAAACGTTAAATATTTTAGCTCAACGGTAAAACAATCCTGAGACTTTAGAGATCTTCCAGATTATTTTATTTTTTATGGTTCGTGTGATCACATTATGACTGGATTCTTTGATAAGGACTATATTTGTTGTCTCTTTTTAAGACTCTTTTCTCTAACTCTCCATGACTTGCTTCCTTTTTTTCTGGCTTATATCAATAGACAGTTTGAGGACAAAACACCAGATCAAAATTAAATTTGAGATGATTTCCACTTATTTCTTGAGGCAAAGCTTTGCCTTTTACCCTCCAGTTTCCTAAAATAACCATTTAATAAATGTTATGTAATTGTTTCTTGTTTGATGTATTTTTACTTGGAGCTGTCCATTTTTTACTTATTACTCTAACACCTGCAGCTGTTCTTGCAAACATCTGTGTTTTTCACATTTCCAGATAATGCTCTTGAAATTTCCGAATGGTGACGTCCTGAACATGATTAAAGGGTTTTCCTGACCCCAGGATCTGCTGTTCAACACTACTTAAGTCGGGTTTATGCTACAAATTTTGAGCTGATTTTCCTTTGGTGTGATAATTTGATTAAGCTTGGCCCTGTGTCATCATGGGTAGTTAATACAGGCATTAACAAGAACTGATCAACCCCTTGGCTCCTGATCAAATATTATATGGTCACATACAATATATATTACAAATGTGTGCAAACCTTTGTTGCTATTCTACTAATAGCAAAAAAACACAATTTTGCAATTTTTGTGTTTCCATTAAATAAATTAAATGCAAATCGTACTAGGATGAGTTTTTTCACATGATGAGACATTAAGCCTCATGGAAATGACGGATGTATATCCGACGGGACGACAGAGTCTTATTCTTACGTTAGAGTAAAGAGCATTTTGCTCTCAGAAGTGGCTACAGATGCAGCTTTTTGGGTAAACTGTAGTCTGTGATTTTATAGAAGAGCTTTAGATTCAACATGTTAGAATGACACACAACTTCTTACAAACTGCGATGCTGTGAGAGCTCTGGTGGAGTAACGTCCTGCTGTTGATCACGCGACTCGTGTAAAATGTTTCCATTGCAGCTACTCCAACCTTGTGAGTGTATTGCGTTGACGAAGCATCGGTTGCCATAAAGACAAAGATTGTCAATGAAGCCCTCTTGACTTAGTTGAGCATTCTCTCATTCTCAGGCGAGCGTCTCCTACCGCTAGGATTTTTCTTTCTCTCTGCAGTTCTGGATTAAAGAGTCCGGCATGCTGTGGACACACAGTGTGAGCAGTCAGGTTACATCCCAGCATCAGGTCATACGTGCAGAACGTGATTTACGAGCTGTGAATTTTTGAAGCCTTCGATGTGATTGAACAGTTGCGTTGTATTTAAATACAACTGAAAATATTGTGTAATGCATTCCCAACTGCAGGTGTTTCATTGCCCTCACACACACGGCCTAAATAAATGGGTGAGTAAAAGTCTTCCACAGCAGTTCAGGTCACTGCAATCATTTGAGTCTGGTAAGCTGTTGCAGACGTCTAGAATGTCCAATGGCTCCTGAGGACAAAACTGAAAACTGGCTGTTTAATTCATCCAAACATCCAGCAGTAAAAGAAAATAATCAGAAACTAAAAATGTATTATATGATTCCCCTCAAAAGCAATAAGTTATTTAACAATGCAGGTACTTCACCTTTAATGTTGTTTGGAACCTTAAAGTAATGAAACGTAGTGAGACTCAGTGAATGGCATCAAGCTACTAATAAGTGTGGGAATTAGTGTGGACAAATGCTAAAGCGGTATTTACTGCTTGGATGTAATTATAGAGGAATGAAGAGCAAACAGCTTAAGTAAACAGCTGTTTGTCTGGAGAGTTTCATTGCAGTATAAAAGCCCTTCCAGCTGCCAAAGGAGAGCTTTTAAACGCCTGAGGACTCCAGAGGAGTTCATGGCTTCTGGTTTATACAGGAGATAAAAGAAGCTTTTATCTCCTGTATAAAACAAACTACAACTCATAGCAAAGACCAGATGGAAAAGAACAGACGCGGTAATTTTGATCCTATTTGACAGGAGTTCAAGGTTTTCCCAGTAAGTTGGACAAGAGGGGGACGTCTGCAGTTGTTGTGGATGAAATGTTACAGGAACTAAACTGTCCTAAAGGAAAGTACAAGAGTCCAGAAGGGGTCTGTGCTTAACACCAAGAATTATTTGTGCTCTTACGCATCATGCCAACTGTCCAAAAGTTAAAAAAGTAATCATCCAAAACAATAGGGGAACAAAAGTCAAAACATGCAATAACTCAACCAAGCTAACTTTGTAAAAAACTAAAGAAGGACAAATTATTGTAACAGTGCCACTCCAGCATGATTCCCCCCTAGGGGGCGTAATTCTGGAAAATAAGAGGTCAGAAACCTAAAAGCTGCAGTGTAGTAGCTCTGAGGTTGGAGATTATGAAAGTTTCCATGAGCTTGATGCGCTCAGTTGGTTTTAATCTGTTCCCAGATGTATCCTGTCCTACATACTCCAGAACGGTGGGTGACTTTATGCACCTTAAGCTGCCACCACAAAGCAACGACGTGAACAAATGAACAGGCTGTTCAAACAGCCGGTAGAAAATGATTAAATAAACACAACAACTGATGTAACAGTGACTGAAAAAATATGCATCTAAATATTTAATTGTATGTATTTGATAGGGACAGACACAGAAAACAGGTTAAGAGCCATATGTTGTCTGCATCAGTGAATTAGCCATTAGCCATGGCTAATTAGCCATTAGCCATGGCTAATTCACCACAATCGTTCTTAGAAGGACCTTTAACAGTTTATTAAGTCATAGATCTGGGTTGTGGCTGTTGCTTCACACATTTAGCAGTCAGGACAGCAGGCTTTGTTTCCTGGAAGATGGAGTGGTTTCTATAGAGGAGCTGTAGACAGATTGGAGGGAAGGCGGATTGCAGAATCTGGGAATCAAATTTAGATTATGAAGGCAGATGTCATCACCAATAGATGCCTTGATTAAAAACCAGAATGATTTGGGAAAACTACATTTCTGATGAACGTTGTACCAACAAGGATGCAAAAAGAAAAGATGGTGTTGGAAGTGCTTCAAAGTGTGGACCATGATGTCCGCTGAAGAGATTTCTGGTCTTGTTATTGGTCCTGTCCTTCCACCATTCATCAGCGCCGATGTTGAAACATGTAACATCGAGGATGACAGACTGGTGAGCTGGAGCTTTAAGCTACTGTCACCTGAAACACAAAGAGTGAGCTGCTCATTTTAGAAGATGTGATTTTTGTAACAGATGTATACAGAGGTGGAAGACTTAAGGCAAAATCTAAAGTAAACTAAACTTTATGGCAGTATTAAAGTCAACATGCATAAAGAGTAGCATCCCTCTCACTGACCTACTGATTACAGAATAACTCTTGGAAAAAAACCCTGACATTGACAAGTTACTTATTGAAGTTCAGGGTCTTTACAGTCACTGCAAGGAGCCAGGACTGAATTAAAAAAAGTAAATCATGAACCAACAGGCTCTTCCCTCCGTGGAAACCTCCCTGAATGAGTCCTTTATTAAACTAATGGGCTCGTGTTCCCACCTCAGTCTTTCTCCAAACACAGTTGTGCATGTGAACTGATCAATTTGACGTTTTCAATAAGCAGTCAAGTTTATCAACGCTGTCCTTCAGCATCAGCCCATGCATTAAACGCTCACTGTGCGTTCCTCAGAACTGTCATGATTTGCTAAGTCGTTGTGTGTTGCACCCAAAGTGCAACAAGATGGAAGCAGATTTTAGATGAGAAGAGTTTTAATAGTCCAAGAAACCACCTGCGTAAACCACAGGAGATCACTGGGAACACGAGAAGACAGAGCAAGGAGACACAAGCACCCAGCAGGGAACGATGACACAGGTAAGAACACACACACACACACACACACACACCACACACACACACACACACACACACACACACACACACACACACACACACCAAGGCAATCAAGATGATGAACAGCTGGGACCAATTACAGGGGAAAGATGACACAAGATGGCTGAACAATCAAAACACAAAATAAAAAACCCAAAACAACCTAAAACCAGAGAAACAGCCCAATAACAGAGGAATTTCTCCTGCACTGCAAAAGTTCACTATTCAGAAATAAAAGTACTAAAATGGTGCACATGTTGCGTAATATAAGAAAATGTATCTGCCATGTTAAGCCTTTACAAAAGACATAAAAATATTGAACTTCAATGAAGTTCAAGCAAAAATCCAAGAATTTATCCTGTCGGTTCTAGAACAAGAAATGTTATTGGATCATTTAAATAAAAATATGAGTTCAGCAACGTTTCACGTCTGTATTGTTTTTTGCACACAAAAAACCAAAACTATTAACAGCGAATTGCTAAATAAATGCCTCAGTTACAGGTTCCAGCTTTTCAGGTGGAGCAATGAGTGATGGGAATCTTCACCATGGCAACGGTTTGGTTTACTGGAAGACAAGATGATCTCATTTTATTTGTGACTTTGTACTAACATCCTCAACAAGCTTCTGGTTCCTAAGCTACTTTCAATATCAGACAAATGGGAAATGGACTTGGAAACTTACCTGTGCGTGTTTGTCAGAGGAGGAAAACGATCAGAGCTGCTCCACAGAACAATGAAAGTGAACAGTGCACTGATATAGGTCACCCGTAATCCAGCAAAGAGTTAAATTAGACATGAGTGTTGTGACCCACTAACCTGAGAGGACGGTTCCTGATCGGGGGGTTTTGGTTACAGAATGAAAACAGTAACTTGGTGAGAGAAGCGCTGAGGTGATGTTTTCCTGCCAAGACCAGCACAGATTCCTGGAAATTCACTTCAGTGTCAAACAAAAGAGCTTTGATTTGTTCTGCTTACAAAAGACAAATATTCCTCTGGAATCACTCATCCTTGTTTGAACTAGACCAACTTCAAACCAGGTTTACTAACCACTTCAAACGACGGCTGTTTTTAGCTTTCAAATGATTCAGACTTTACATTGAGGAGGGACACAGAATCACTTTTTATTTTGGAAACAAAATAATAAAACATTTGTCAACAGCTATGCTGCTAATAAAATTGGAACCTTATAGAAAAGGTTTTCATGTTTCACTGATTTGAGGATCTGTTGTGTATGATTTAATTATGATCCCATCACGGTGGATGTTTGAGCTGATATTTGGGAAATTGGTTGATTGTGAGAATATCTGGAAAAAATTCAAACACCCAAGAAAGCTGGAAAGCACAGGAACATAAAACTGCTGTAGAACTGATGCAAAATCCAAAAGGTACTTTGTTTATCTCAGAGCAGAGAGTTGCATGTGACCTGATGGACTTTAAATAGAAACACACATGTTGTCTGGCTGAAAATAAATGCATCAAACATGATAACAGGTACGTATCCTCCAATTGTTTCATTCTGAGTTTATGCAAATGTCTAAAGTCAGGTTGTGCAGCCATGCAGTTCTCTGTTGACTTGTTTAATTTACAACATAAAGTTTTAATTTAAAAATTATTTAACATAAATTTTTTAAAGTGATTTCGCATCTTCCTACTAAAAGTAAGGACACAATCCTTCAGTTTAACAGTTTGTTAACTCACTTTAAAAAAAACGTTTTCAGCTTCTTACTTGTATAATATTTTTGATTTTCAGTCCAAAGAAAACACGATATTGGATGTTTACCTTCAGCAGGATTTCAAACTGACATTTACAGTATCGTAAAATCTCTGTGGTTTTGTCTTCAGCTTTTTTATTATTGTAGTGAATTACATGTCTGTCCCACCGCATATCTGAAAGGATGCGTTTTTTTCTTCTCTTTGTCTAATGGTTTTGGTTTTGCTACCTATAAAGTAGTAGAATAGACCCGTCTCGTGTGTAAAGCCCATTACAGACCCTGATGTAAACACTTAGTGTCATTACACTGGAACCAGACGACAAGACTTGAAAAATTGCCCCCTGAAGGAAGCCAAGTTCGCCACATGAATGTGGAGCTGCTCACATTTGGGACTGATGAGGATGGATTAGAAAACTAAAACAGACCCCAAAACAACCACAGTGAGACCAAAATCCACATTATCTTTTTAAATCAGCTGCTGTTTTCTCCAACTAAATTCCTTATCATCAACATCTAAGAACCAGAGACCAGACAATCTGCAACCCAAAATTATCTTCACAGCATTCTCAATTAAGTTTGACACTCTCTGCAGTCTGCTCTCTATTTAGCATTTTTGATAAGACTGATCTTTGGAAAACTCAAGAAATGTTGTTTTCTCCACATTATAACCCAGAATCTCACTAAGTGTGTGGTTTGTCTGAGGGCTTGCAGACACAGCAGCTGCTCTCATGGAAAATTGTCACTTGCTTTGGAATAGACTGAATGAATGGAGCAGAGAGAGAAGTTTTGACAACTTTTTGACTCCAGTCACAATTTCAAATGAAAAATTGAAGGGGTTACAGAAAAGCGTATTAAGGAAAAATCATTTTTATTTCAGTTTGAGGCATTTTCATGTGTTCATATTTGTTTTTCGCTCAAACTATTGGATGCACTCGATTTCCCTCGCAGTTTAATTCAGGAAATTCAAGACTGAAAATTGTAAATAATCTTAATGATTCATACTGCAAAACAGAACATATACAGCAACAAAGTGATGCACTGTAAAAACTCACCTAGAACATAAGGGATGTGGGAATAAAACAGAAGTTTCCTGAACGAGTGAGCAGTTGTGATGCCGCACCACGGACTGGGCCTTATGTGAATAGGTTACTCCTCCCCTGGGGGTAAATTAAATTAGAGGTTATTTGATCAGGATTTGTGCTTTCAAAGACTTTTGGAAGGTTAATTCAGTTTAATTTAAGTCTCAGCTTTTATCCTGGTAAACAGCAAAGATGCAGCAATGCTTTATTTCTATTGCCACGGCTGTGATGTGCTGGACATCCAACATTCCCAGAACCGTTCAAAACAAACCCAGATGACAAAAAGACCAGCTGAAGATCAGAGCGAAGAGCTTCGCTATGAATATATAGGGATATTTGTTGTTTGATATGAAGGAAATGACTTTTATTATGCATATTTATTAATACTTCTACCTTTAATGTGTTCAAATCATGCAAAAATATCCAATTGAATACTAATCCAATAAAATTTAATCATACAGACAAATTTGTACACTAAAGTAAAAGTATAGACTGATAATTGAACTGCTGCCGTCAGTAGAATCAGGGTTTTGTTTGTTATTTGTTTTATATTAAAAGTGTGATGCAAACGAAGGCAGGAAACCCTTTGAAAACAGGACATCACAGCCAAATCAGATGGTTGCAAATTCTGACCACAGTTTGCCCATCAGGGATGGGCTGCTGAGGTCCAGGATGCTGCTTTGTAAAATGGGTCACTCCACTGTGTCTGCTGGCCATCCGTCCATGTTGCAGCTGCTGTCCATCTACCTGCTGGCAAACTTTTGCAGTGGCATAATTTAAGTATTTACTAAAAATCTGATGCATCGGTTTCTCTGTTTTTAATTCTTTTGGTTGTTCTGGTTTTTATCCTGATCAGTTTATGTTGCATTGATTTAACTTTAGCACTGCAGCTAAAGTTAACATCCTTTAGACTTTGACTCTTTTTCCATCCACTCAGTTGTTTTAAATATAATCAACCCTTACATGCTTTTTTCCTCATTGCTGTTTATTTCTCCCTAATTGAAGTGTTGGATGCTTGATTTCATTCTTTTCTATGAATTCTGCCATGCTGAAATAATTTACATAACAATTTCCTCAATAGTAATGCATTAAAAGTCTTGAAGAAGAATAAAAAGATCTGCACATGCCTGAATAAATTTAGATTTTTAAGTTACATCCATATTAGAAAGGATGCACTGAAAGACAAGTTGAATGACAGATTAAGGAGGAAAAGAAATGAATTTAGAAACCAATTTGCATTGATCTCCTTCAATTCTCCTCCATGTACTTCCATCAGGATTCTGTTCTTCCTTGGCTTGGTTTGTGGTGAACCACATGGTGAACTGCAGGCCAAACCTAGGGCCTGTTTTCTTACAAACCTCACGGCAGCAGCACACAATGTCACGCTGGGCGGCCAACCGCTGCACAGCTCCAGTCAAAACAACTCCATCAAGCAGCTGCTGAAAAACCCTGAAAATGGCGTGACCGCCACAATCTGCAGAGGAAAACAAATCTCCCACTAACGAAAAGCCACAACATCTACATAGGTGATCCGAATCTAGAAGACATGAATGTTTTGAGCATTTTAGGGAATTTCAAATGCAATTTCATAACTTGGGTATGTTCTGCACCAGCACCACTCTCTGCCAGAAAAACATGTTTTTTCCCCACTTATTTTTCCATTTTGGAATACCTCCTGCCCACTGGTCCCTGATAATTACAGCATACTTTTCATTAATCCCAATCCATGTCCTGTGAAACGCTGACAGAACCTGAACATCTCCATGAGGCAGCAGCAGTTTGAAGCTAATGCCATCAGACGTGTACAGCATTGCTGCTGCGGCGATAATAAGCTGAGAGTCGTTCATAAAAACGAGGCTGGACATGTTGACCACACCACATGCTGCTGCAGACGCCGTCTACAGCTGTTGGGATGTGAAAACCATCCAGCTCCAGTTATGGTCACATTTGTTTTGCCAAAAGTAACTAAACTATTAAAAGATTTACAAACCAAAATATTCAGGGAAATTTGATTTTACCTTTCAAAACAACAATAAAACAATAAAAATGCAAACCAGTGTCTTAATTTGTAAATGTTCTCATTTTGATTTCATGCTAAACTGAGAAGAAGGAAAAAAGTAAAACCAGTTTGATTAGTTCTCTGTTTTGCTGCAGACAAACTAATCACCCAGTATAATCCTGTTTTGCATGTCATGAAAATCTTGTGGCCAAATAAATATTTAAGCTTCATTCTGACTAGATTTCTGAAAACAAAGAGACAGAAAAAGAATCAGATTTGCATTTTGAGCTCTTGGTCTTTGTTTTGTTTTGTTTTTGTTTTTTTACTACTTACCAGTGGTAGCTAATGACTGGATCCAGTCACGCTGTGCTTTCAAACCAAAAGTAAAGACAAATGTGAAATGCATGTAAAAAGTTCACTCTTTCTTCTTTTTTAAGGATATATTTGCACACGAGTGAGAAGCAGCGACCTGTACTGATGTTTATGAATACCAGTAACATGTATTAGTATAAACCAATCAGCTGAGCAGAAGTGATTCTAAAAACCCTGCCCAGTTTCTACCAGGCTGGTTTAGGCTCAATTTCTATTTTTCAGCCAGTAACAGAAATCAGAGGATGGATTTTCCTACAGAATTTACTGCTTCAGATGTTCAAATCAAAATGATTTACTATAAATTCATTGCATATTAAACTGCATGCACCAAAGCTGCCAGTGTTTCTCAGGGCCTGAGCTGCACCAGTCATCAGTCTGTCTGTTACAGCTCTGGAGCTGCTGATGCTGGAATAGGAGGCGATTTGTTGAAATTAAAAAACTTGTTAGCAGTTTAAATATGTAAACTAGGGAAATAACATTGCTTGGCTGCACAGAGCAACATAATTAGTTGTAATTAGGGTGAATCTTCATTCCATCCTTCTGTCTGGGTCCCAATGACTTTCAGCTTTTCCTGCCCTCCTAGGTCAAAGGTCATATTTGTTGTGGTGTAACATTATCTTCCTTGTTAATCTGCTGTTTGCACCTGGGATGCAGTAAGACTGAGAAGTTATATTTTCCAAATTGTGTCCTATTAACTGGTGGGATCAGGAGCCTTACAGTCATTAAGCAAGAGCATGTTGTGAAGTAAACAACATCAACGGAGGCCTTGGGCAGGATGATGTTTTAGTTCTGCAATCCAGACTATCATGAGTCAGTTATGGATTCAGCGCTGCTGCAAAAAGCCAAACCGTTGGCATTGCTCTTCAGAGATTATACGGAAATATTTTCCAGCTGGATAATTTTTTTTTTCTCTAAAACATTCCAAAGGACTCAAAAAAACACAAAGTGCTGTAGTTGTGCATTGAAGTGCCTTTTAATTGTGTCCTTGTGGTTATGGAAATATTGACAAAGAATTAAAATAAGTACCATAATATTGTAAGAACCTTAAGTCAGGAAAATGTTATATTAAAAGTGCAATTTCTGCAGACATATAAAAAATATCAAATGCAGCTTTTAATATGGCCTACACTGCAAAAACACAGTAAAAAAAGTATTTTTGATCTAGTTACTAGTGAAAATACCTTAGTTCATATGAATTAATATAAAACTAACACAAAAGTAACTTTCAGCAACATACAGGAGCTTATTTTAGATCTATACTTGCTTAATATTGATTAAAAAAGTGCTTGTTCCACTAGGAGATAATTTTATTTATAATATGGGGGAAATGTTTTTTAAATCAATATTAAGAATTTATTGGCCTAAAACAAGCTCCTATTTCTTGCTGAAAAGATACTTATAAGTTTCTTTGGTCTCTATTCAATAAGTTATTTACACTAGAAACTAGACCGAATTTACTTGGGAAGATTTTGTGTTTTTACAGTGTAACTAGTTAACAAAGTTATAAAAAATGTTTGCACAGCCAACCTTTAAATAAGATAAGCCATACTTTTAATCCATAACACGTATTATGAAGACCATAAAGAATAAACTGGAGATCAGGTTTTGTTCAACAAAACTCATTTTACTGCAAATAAAGAAAAATACTGCTGTATATCTTAAAACTGTTTTCCTAAATCACAGTGGCATTTATTGTGTTTTCTTTAATATGAGGAATTTGAACAAATGAGAAGCAGCCTGAGGTTTCTGTGTCCACCTCGTGCCGCTGACTGCACCGGCAGGCAGTTCCAAAGGAATTTAAACTCATTAGCCTCAGAAGCCTTCATTACGGCACAATAACAAAAAAAAAAAAAGAAATAAACTGAGCCAGACACTTAAGAAAGATTGGTGTCTGGAAGAGAAAACATGCATACTGTAGAGCCGCTGCAGAAGTCTGTGGTCATCCTGGCAGCTCCCATGAAAGCGTCTGGAGTCACCACAAACCTCACTCCAGAGTTTGGTGATTCTCATATGTTCTTGTGAAATGAGCAAGACCTCAGGTTGCATGATGTGGTTCTGAAATTGAAATGGGGATTTTGTTTCTCGTATGATTATATAAAAATGTGTATAATGTTGTTGTTCTTCATTCCTCTGTCATAGAAAAAATCATGTGACAAAACCTCAAATTGCTCAGTGTTTTTATGTGTTTTCAAGCCAACTGTGTGGGTTTGGCTCTAGCAAAGCTGTTTTGGCAAACACGGTTTTGGTCAGTATAGTTAATTCCAGTAGCATGCAACTGGAAATGAGAAAACTGTAGAAAACAGTTCGAAAAACACAAAATGAAAGAAGCATGGCAGCAAAAAAATCTGGCTTAGGCAATAAGCACTTTTCCAGAGTTTATAATATTAGTGGCAGCGCTGATTTATAAACACACACAAACACAGTAAGGCTGTTCTGTTGGGCTCAGGAGGCAGATCATAAAACGGCATCTTGGTATTTCCAGCCTGTCTGACCTGCTCTTATATAACAGATGCCTCTGGGTGTTTCAGCTCTGAGAACAGGTCACTCCAATGCAGACAAGCTATTATTCTATGCAAATTACTAAACATGCAAAACAGATGACATTTTGCATAAAGATCAAGGCAAGCCAAGTTTATTTGTACAGCATTATTCATAACACAGGCAACTCAGAAAGAACGGCTCATGTGAGAATGAGCAGCAGGACAGAAAATTACAATATTTAGTAACAATGTGAAACTATATGCAAAACCAATGAAATAAATAACTAATACACTGATCGCTGCAGCTAGTTTTTTGTCTTGTTTCTGGTGTAAATATCCACCAGAAAAAGACAATAATTTAAAAGTACATTTTCAGTAAGATATATAAGCTTCTTTTAAGTCGATAATTCTTGTGTATTGATCAGCAGATTAGATAAATAGATGAAGTACTATTCCGCTGGCAGATTTTTTCACTTATAACCTGAAAAATGCCTTGATATAAGTGAAATAACTAGTACATTCTTTAATCCATATTTAAGAATTACCTGAAACAAGCTTATACAGCCTCCTGGGAAGTTATTTTTCAGTTAGTTTTGTCTTATTTTAAATGCACTAAAATATTTGCCTTATAAACTGGACATCAATTCTTGGTGAATTTTTCTGGTTTTGCAGTGCATTTAGTGTTTATGTCCCTTTTAATCCAGACAATGATATAAGATATTAAGAACAATCAGTAGAGAATAAAAAAAAATCACATTTTAATAAAATGCTGTGACTGCAAAGAGTGATGCAGAGAGAGGTTTAATGTACATTGGACCTGAAAAACGTTGCAAACTCTGTCAAACATTAGTATTTGATCAAATGATTGATTCATTACAAAGCCTTAAAGATTATTTTTCTTTAATCTCATTCTGCTATTTAAATGTATCCTTTAAAAACAGTTATGTAACAGATTGTATGAAGTTGGGTTTTGTAGTATTAATCCAGACTGTGGCAGAAACATTTCCACTGATCTGTAACTGTGAGATTTTTGACAGAAAAAGGTGAAAATACATTACAATAATCTGAAAATAGCTCATGCACTTCTCCTCTAACGACAGGAAACTCTATTTTCAGGCTTTTTCAAACATTTTGTTGATCTGCTCTTTCTACCAATAACCATAATCATCCTTTCAGTGCCTTTCTCAATGGCACTTTGACATGTTGGGGCGGAGAAGCCAGGGATCCCACCATTAACTCTCTGATTAGTGGATAATTCATCAGTGAGCCAGAACCACAGATGGACATCTTCAAAAATGCCTTAAAAGCTGAACCATTACAGACCAAAGTCCTGGCTTAGTCAGAACCTTCATGTCAAATCTCCAAAATGGAAAGTAGGATTTGTTCTCATGTAGAGAGAAAGTTCACAAGTCATGGATGGAAAATCCTACGATCAGATGGGAATTACAAAACTAAAATCGGTTATGGGCTGATGTGACTGGACATCGATATTCAAAGACATACAATCTCTGATTGTAAGAAATAAAATAATGAATTGAAAACACCCTGTGTTTCACAGGGATGTTCTTCTTCCAAATAAAATCCATTAATGCTCATGTTGGCCCCACAAACAAACAGTTATGTTCAGGTGCTGTGGGAATATTACTTAAAGTGAACCACAGACAGCAACAAAGGTGTGTATTTATCAGCAGTTGAGTCAATAGCGACTTAGATGTGGTGCTTTAAAAGCCAAAGTATGCTTTAGGGCAGTTTTATTGTGCTCTTGAGTACTTTATATAAAAAACCCTAACATGTTATTTCGGCTACTTGTAATAAATGAAACCAAATGCATGCAAACTTTCTGACTGCATTCTGCAGTCAGAAAGAGGATTTGTGAGATTTAGCAGTGAGATCACATGTTTTCTGCTGCTGCAACATCATGTTAGGTAACACATGCAAGAGAGACATGACTCACACAAAACTTCAATGATCCAAGACTGACTCATAGGAAACGTGGTCTCCTCCCTCACTGTGGTAACAGTTTGTTTTGAACAATAAAATATGGACAGGAAGGATTTTCATTTTTACCATCCAGTGATAAAAATCACCAAACTCTTCATGTGAAACTGCAGCGTCAACATGCTTCTGTGTACTGACTGCTGTAGGAAAATCAAATCCTCCACTACTTTACATGTATTTGTTTGTGATGCTCGAACAAAAAGGGAAAATCACTTTAGAACGATGGCTGAAACATGGCAAACATAGAACATATTTAGTGTTTAAGGAATAGAAAACTAGGATCTGAGCATTAAAATGTGTGTAGATGTAACTCTGCTCAGTGTTGGAAACAGAAATAGCTTGTAGCCAGTCGGAGGTCAGCGATATTTCTGTCACCTCCACGTGAGGAGAAGCAGTGTGTGAGTGTTTTTTATTGTTATTTCCATTCAAGTCATACAGAAGTCTGTAAGGCTTGTTGTGATCCTGAAAAACAAACGCAAAAAATCCATTTTTGTTTCTGTTTGAGTCTAAATCACAGATCTCTTTGTGTGCATGCTCTTCACAGCTGTCCACTGATGTCCTCCGTGTCTTTGTCCTGCCTGCACCTCAACATGTGACTAATTCTCAGTCTCAAAATGACTGCAGTACCTCTTCTCTTTCTTGATTTTAAAAAATCAAGCTAACCACGCCAACCTCTGAAATTCATGGACCACTGTAGTAAATTTACTCTGATTATTAGTTTCTAGTAAGGGAAACAGGAAGATTAGTCATTGGATTCCTACCATGGTGGTAAGGAGCTGAACGTGCCTTCCTGACATCAGGACATACTTTCACTATTTTAACTTCTCACCATCATTTCAGTTTGTCACAGACTAACAACTGTGTAAGTTATTTTAGATGTAGCAAACAAGAATATGACAGTTATCCATTGTTCAGTTTATCTCCAACATCATCATCAATCGGAGGAATGGCATCTGATCAATTAATGCAGCGAAAGCTTTTCAATGATAAGGCAGCATGTAAATATCAGGACATAATTCTGTCCAGCAGGACGACTGTCAACAGGTTTTGATGCGTCTTCTTTAAGTCGCCTGAGTGGTCGTTGGGTTTTGGTTCAGCACCAAATGGGTAATTTGAAATGCAGTCAATATAATGATATGTGACACGATATAGGAATTATTTCTATTCCTATGGCTATAAAATCCCATAATTCTTCAATATGGTCAATCAGCTTACAGCCAAAAAGACTTCAGACTTCAGATCATTCATATCCAAACATCTGTCATCATCAAGGTGTTTCCACAGCAATCAGCTCATATAAAAGCAGCATTCCCATTCTTATGGTGAGACGCAGTGAAATTTTCCAGGAGGAATCTTGCAGCTACATGTCCTTGATCAAATGAAAGATCACCTGTATGCTTTGACATTTGGAGGAATGCCCACTGTTTCTACCAATCAGATTAGAGGATTAGTTCAGAGATTACCACTACAGTCGCAAGAGTTTTTAGCTGTGAATAATTCAAGTGGAAACAGGTGCAGGTCCCATGGTGCAACACGCTGTGAATCCAGAAAATCTCAGACAAGCTTTTGCCACATTCAGTCATGACGTTTTTCTCAGACTCATGGTAACCAAAACAATTCAAATGATTTAACAAAGACACAATAAAGCAGATTGCTTCTTGAGTGGTTGTTTTGAAACGTGGTTTTGAAAAGATGATTTAAGACACGAATGGATTTCGATTCTCAAACCCCATTTGCAACATATTTCAGCTCTTTGCTCACAAGTTGCATGCTGATTGTAAACCTCAAGGCCAAACCTTGAACAGAAGCTGTGTATTTAGACACGCTGCAGGAAAAACATGAAAAACCAAAAAATGAAAAACTTCACTTCCCTCATTCATTATAAACCGAAACTGGGAGGTTTTCAGCACCAAAGCCAAAGGGAAGGGGGAAGATTTAAATAACATCTCTTAGATTCTCAGCCTGAGTGTGGAAGCTCAGCAATGCGGCTTCATCACATCAGACCCCGACTTATTAGAGCGGAAAAACTCCCTGACTCAACCGTTAAGCTATGTGAGGCACGAAGTTATTCAGGATTTATTTACGAGTCTCTTCAAAAGCTTCAGTGGCACAAGGACAGTCGATCACCGAAACATCACCAACTATTGATGCCTTTAATGAATCATTGTCTTCTCCAGGAGTTACATTTTAACTTGCATTTATCACAGGAATAAGTTAGGAAACAGAAAGAACACCTGAGTCAGACGAAAAATGGCGTTAAAATCAGATTTCCTCTGGAGGAAGTTAAGAGCTGAAAACAGAGCAGTTTTTCAGCTCTTAACTCAAATCTAAAGCACTTATTCTAATATAAGGTGTTCAGAAACACTGCAGACGCAACAGCCAGAAAGACATTCTGCTCAAAGTGTTAGAACCTGAAACTGCAACTAAAGTATTTTCAGAGTTTGCCTCCATGCTGTGTGATCGCTGCAGAAGCTGAGCTACAGTATAAACAGTGTTAATCTTCAGGTTTCATGTGGGTGTGTGTGTGGGGGTGTGTGTGTTGCTGCTGGTGGAGAAGCAAGAGGATCGCTTCTAAAAACAAGTGAATCAAGTCAAGCTACCTCTTTATAGCCATAAAACACTCAACCACACCAAGGTGAGTGTTGAGATGAACGTCTGTGTTCAGCAGGTTTAGAGGAATCAAAGCTCAAGATGTCCTTCATTTTCATGACATTCAAATCTTAATCTTTTTGAAGATTAAAACAGAAATATTATGACTAAACTGTCACTTGCTTGGAGCTGCATCGTTTTCATAAGCTAATATAGATTTTAAATCATTTTTATTTAGAGCAAAATGAAAAGTTCATTTGTCTGATTTACTAAAGGAGCAGTATTATGTGTTTTCCATTTTATGGCACAATCAAGTAATTATGTTAACTTCAGTTGTTTAAATTTTATACCATAATTAAGTAACCATGTTATCCTTAGTTGCTATCAAAATGTGATATCAAATATGACTTGAAAAAAACTGACTTTGTAATTTGATGCCTTGAAATTGTCCTGTGTCTCTTTAAGATCTCCTGCCTTCAGGAAGTTGTCCCAACATGGCTCCTGTGTTGACAATGGACTTCAAACTAAGTAACCAAAAACTATCGTCTAATAACTAAAATATACGATTACGAACGTTAGATATTCCATCAACACAGCAGCCTGTTGATGTTAGTTCCACTGAGCTGATTCCCATAAATACTTTATCATCATGTTTATTTAACACAAACTTAGGCTGAACAAATGACTTATCCATTTATAGATTGCTAGCTGACTGTTTTTTAGTTCTTAATCTTTCACAATTCTTATAATTTGACCATTTTTTAAATGAATGAGCAATTAAAACAATTAATTCTTAATGTTCATTAAATCAATCCAATCTTACAAACTATATCCTGATAGTTATTGAATTTGATCTATGCTGTTTGCCAAATGCTTTCATTGGTTTGGTTGGACAATATATCCTTGTAGTTCATTATACTGTCATTTTATTTTTGCTTCTAGACATTTTTATCCTAAAATACTTAGAACTCTACAGCCTTCTGTAAGCATAAACTGTGTAAAGACTATATAAAATAACTCAAATATATTCTTCAAAATGGTTGGATCAAAAACTGATTTCAGTAAGAAAGAATAAACCATTCGGGTAAATGATGCTCCTAAATACCTCAAGAAGTTTGTCAGAAATATTTCTGTTGCAACAGGATCTCGGTTATATCTGTGTCAAATTAAATCTCGAGATTATACAGACTATTCCCAGAAAACCGCCGGGTGGTTTATAGGAGGTATACTGCCATCTTGTGGTTAAAATGCAACAGCACAACAATTTCCCACCTTCACAGGTAAAAATGTAAAAACTCAACTTTTATCTGAGGAAAAAAATGGCAAGAAATTTAACTCTGTCTTATGTTTCCAGCTCAGCTGCTACTGTTATTGTAATTTGCATGTTGTGTACCAGCAACTAAAAACAACACTAATTGTTTTTCTTTTTTTTAATAGTTCAATTGAAAAATGTTTACAAATGGATATGATTTAAACACAAAAATACAAACAGGGATAAAAAAATGATTAAATGAAACCTTTCAAACTTAATATCTGTCACATAATGGACTTCTGAGACGCATCTACATAATAACTGGGATTTTAATGAATCACAATTAAACAAAAAAAAAAAACTTATGCCTGCTAATACTTCAAAAATACTGAAATCATAATGAGACATTTTGTGACACAAGTACAGAATGTAGAACTAGCAATTTTATCAAATCTGAAAATATTTATATCCTGAGCAAAGTCAAATGAATTATCCACCGACGAGTTCAACAACAACTACACAAAATAAAACAAAAAATGCTGTCATTCTTATCTTGCTCCATTTCTTCACTCAAAAATGTGTTTGCAGGCAACTTAACAGAGTGGGAGAAGTTTTACTCGTGAAATTAGAAGTATAATCAAGGCAGAAACAAAGAAAGTGGGCAACACTTTACAGCAGACATGGAGACAACAAAGCGGCCGTCCATCAAGCGTCTGGTTTCAGCCCACCCTGAGGGGCGGAGCTACGAGGACCACGCCGTCGCCTCTGACAAACAGCATGGGGATGTTCCTCTTTGTAGACTGAAAAACAGTCACATGAAACTGTAATCTTTCATTTTTAACTCAACATAGTTATGAAACATATTTAACCAGGAGGTTGTGGCGTCTCCTGGAACCACGTTTAACACATTTCTGCAGATATACTCTGCTTTTTAGTACCTACACTAAGATTAAACTTTCTAAACTGTTATGTAATCTTATCCAAATCTCTGCAGATGAAAACTGGATCCCATTACGTTTTAAACTCAAAAGGCACAAAAACATGACCGTCAGGGCGTCAGGATAGTTAAAGGACTAAGGAAGTGAAGTAGAGCTGTGAAATATATTGCATTGTTGTACAAAACAAATTACAATAGGTTGCAGGTATAAAAATATGACATCACACCGTAAATTGTAAGGATCACACTTTCAAAGTCTGCATATAGACAAAGTGGCCTTGATTGACCAAATGTATATTTTTAGTAGCTGTGATGCTAAACTTACAGAAAATGTTGTTGACAAAGTGATGATGGGAAAGAAAGCAGCATCAAAGCAGTTTAAAACAGACTGAGTTTCTAACACTGTAGATGATAGAGGTGAACTAAAGAAGATTACATAAATCTGAATAGAAGTGTAGAGAAAAAAAACAACAAAAGGAAAACAGGTACTTTACCTTGTAGAGTTCCTCATACGTCTCCTCATCGATCTCCACGGTCGTCACCGTCTCCTCCACATCCCCCAGGATCATGTTCAGGTGCTGATCATATGCCTGGGACAACATGAAACATGTGAGTGAGGTCAAAGATCTAAACTGACAGAAGTGGATCACCTGATCCAGTGAGTGTAGCTTACATGCAGACGGCCCCGGAGCTCCCGGTCGTTCCTCATCTTGACATAGATCCGCTCATCCAAACTGAGCCTGATCAGGTCAAGCGGCTCCTCGACTGTGTTGGTAGTTGGTTGCTGGAGAACACAGAGTTACAGTTATTTCTGGTTTCAAACAGAACCTCTATTATTCTGCCATAACCACTCAGAAACTAATAAGTAGCAGCTTAAAATCCTGACAAAATGACAGACTTACAGGAGTTCAGGGTTCAAATCTGTTCACTAGGGATTTATTATTACTTTGGTTCTGGTGGACTTTATTGACAGCCAACAGACAGGAGAGCTGCGTCTTGTTGTTTGGATGCCCATGCTACCATTTCATATGCAATGCAACAAATCTGTTAATTTGAGGCTTACATGTATATAAATTGTATATTGTATTTTGTCCTTTAAGTGAAACAATGTGTTTTCCAACCGAGTAAAATAAAGGTTAAATAATCACAGGCTTTTATAATAACTAAAATAATGATTCCCCCCCATAAAGGTGCAGCCGTCCAGAACAATGCAGTGTTGCACTGATGAGCCTGATTGGTTTATTAGCTGAATGTGCACAAGCAAAACTGACGGTCATGTTTTAAAAAGTAGCCATTTATTTGCCGTCTGACCTACTATCTCACCTGATGATGGTCAGTAACAAGAATTAAGAATAACTGTTATACCTAGTAAAAATATACAGAAATACTGGGAAATCAAGTAACCAGATATTTCATTGTATTTAATTTCAATATACCATTTTTTATCTAAACGTCGCGGTTCAAACTTAATGAAAAACGCTGTAAAACACCAAAGCAGAGCGCAGCTTTCTGGTTCAACAATTACGTTTCGACCAAAAAGTAATTAGAAGCTTTCTGTTGTTAAAACGCAGCAATAAAGGTTTTCAAAATATGTGCAATAAAAGTGACATTACCTGACATTCATCGCCCAGTTGCGAAGGGAAAGCGATGGGATGAGCTGTGAAATTAATTACTTCTAGCAGTTATGTACTTTATTTTGTAAACGGGTGACCAAAAAACCCCATCAAAACACGTTTTTATGATATTCACGACAGCATTTATGCTGCAAGTCAGGCTAACTCGGCTAGCTGGTTTCACAGGCCCGAACAGACTCGTAACGGTACTTTTAAAACCAAAAGTCCACACGAACCGTAGAAACGCAAACAGAAGTCTGTTTGTATCGCTAATATTTTACACAAAGTCAATACACCAATGACATAATAATAATTTCGACTTAATTCAACACAGTTACACAAACCTGCTCAACTTCGTCCGCCATGTTTCTTTGAAATTACGTCGAGAGGAGAGACGGATACGGAAGTTGCCAGGTCCGTAAAAAAACCGGTATTTCAGGCAAAAGCAAAGAACACCTGCTCCGTTCGAAGAAAATGTTTTTTTTATTTTTTACTTTCTTAATATGGACAGATTATGCGGTGCTCCAAAAATCGATAAAAATAACCTTAAATTAATTTTTCTCTTACTGAAAAAATATACTACATAGATTTCTTTGTTTGCAATTAAAATGTAATCCATATTTTATTTCTGTAACCCTTTACCATTATTAATATTTGCATCTTTGGTGTAGTTTTGCTTGATTAGTCGTTTACTTCCAGCTCCGGAAGCATTCACTCTACAAGCTCGATATTACGTGTGGGGATTCGTAAGAAAGACAAAAAGAGCAAATTTGGCAACCCAGTCAGGAGAATAAAGCGCGTCCTCTGTTCCTTCTTTCCAGGCCTTTCCATAATCCCCATCGCATCCCTGGGAGGTAAGAAAATCAACCGCCTAATCTGTTCGTTTTTACTATACAAATCCTTTCTGTTCCATTACCGCGATCTGTTTTCCGAGTTTAGCGTTTGTAAAACATCATGACCCATTTAATAATTAATAATATAGTGTATCAATGTATATAATATTCAACTACAGTGGAGTTCATTGTCAAATCAACCAGTTTCATGTATTCAGTTTTGTAAATAAGACGTTGTTGCCTTTTTTCTGTGCTTGATGCCATTTCATTTTTTTGTATCTTTGTTCTTCATGACTGTTTCTCTGCTGCTCTGTGTGTGTATACAGCAGTACTTGTGGCAGTGTGTGTCTCCTCTGTCCAGAAAACAGCCCAGTGCTCCATACTGGGTTTGTCCACAAACTGGGGAGGCAGATCACAGCAGTGGCATTACCCATTCCATCCTTAGCTGCCAGGTTGCTCTGTGGTGGAAGAGATCCCTGCAACAAACATGTCAAACATGCATCCCAAGCCTCTGTCAACTAACACCTTATAGGTCTTATGAGCTCTTTAAAGAAACCTGTGTGTGTGAAATTAAGTCATGCAACCTTCTCTTTGCTTGTATCTGGATCCTGTACTTACAGCATGCTGGTTTGTACATTAACTTGTTATTGGTGACTGGTTGCTTAGTGATAACTAACCATCATGCTGTTTTGTGTTTGCTCAACAGGAACAGAACCAGCCACAGGTTGGTGCTGGAACAAAGACCAGAGATGACATTCTCCTCTGGTTTTGGTTAGCGCTCATATTGGCACAAAAATAAACACTTCTGGAAGACACAAACAACAATCTGCTCTCCTAAGCATGTGCATTTTCTGTGTTTTATTGTATGAAGAAGATTCAAAGCAGACAGTTAGGAATTGGGAACAATTTTAACAGGTTTTATAACTATCTATAGTTTGTGTTTGATTTTGTCTTCTTTCTAGATTTTGATTATGTCTTGTTGTAATTTTCAGCTCTTTTCTCCCAGAGTTTGGTTTTGTTTCCTTTCATCGCACAATTTAAAAAAAAAAAAATAATTAATCCCCCTGTTTAGTTATAGTCACATCATGCTGACGTTGAGTTTTTGTGTTTCCACTCAGTCGTATTACAAATTAATATCGTTTCTAGGTTTTAAATTTCTTGATGATTGTCTTTGTTCTTTTGGAAGTCCAACAATGATGAGCAGATTTTATAGTAATATCCATGGAAATATTAAGTTTTATATGGTTTCATCAGGGGAGTTGATCATTCTGACCATACTGTTAAGATTTGTTATGTTTTTTTATGAATGTTTTTTGTTAAAAATAAATTTCTTTCCGTAAGCTGAACTGAGTCCTCACCTTTACAGGTAACACTTTGGTTTTGCATTCGTGGCTCCACCTTGATAAGCAATGGGCAATTAAATGAACAAAATTAATTATGCAAAAATCAGTTAAAATGCAGCATTAGAATAAATTATAAATTATTTGATTTCATTCTGAATCAGATGTTTGACAAGAAATTATTTAACATAAAAGCAAATATATCAATAGGCACAAAAGGGATAAGTTTTTAAAGATGATCATTGTTAATAGAATAACCAAATAAAGCCTTTATAGATAAGTACATAAAATTACTTTGTAAAATAAATCAAAACATTATGTCAGCATTTTTTATGGTAATCTTTTAAATCTGATGCGGCGGTTGTAGTTTATCTTATGGCCACATGAGGTCGCTAGTGTGATTAATCTTTCCCTGCCTGACCTGTTTGACCAGGAAGCCAATTTGAGAAAAAGAAAAGCCTAGAAATGTCATCCATCAAAGTATTTAAGGCATTGTTCTTCAACATCTGTGTGTTTTGCATCAATGTCGTCAATGAAAACAAAATAATGGAGCAAAATAATGATTGTTTCCATTTTTGTGTGTTTCCAACACTTTTTGTATTTGCTAACATACATTTGGCATTACATAAATGGCCCTATTTTAAGTAAGTCATAACTAGATCCATTTATAAAATATGGGTCATTGATTCCAGCTGAGCATCACACGGAAATTATGAAGTGGTGCTTGATGATGAGGTCCAGCATACAACTTAGATATTAGTTTGATGAATTTTTCTTTTTCACTGTCAGTGTTTGCTAATGCTAATTATCCTGTGTCAAAGTTAAAGTTAGAAAACTAAAGTCTGACTGCAGTTTCATTATCTCTAGCATTCACACTATATGCACACAGTGGAGTCACACCACGTCATCAGCGGCGCCCATCTGCATTGTTTTAGGAAATTACCCTCAGTGACGCATTTCACACTTACCACCTTCTCCATTTGATTGAGACAGATGCAGAAGAAGAAACCTGCTGCTTAGAGACTCACAGCTTTCTGAAGCGACTCATCCATGAACTGTAGTAACCTAAAACGGACCCATTTCCCTACTTGAAATCTAGCTTATTTGAATATTCTGTTTTTCCTTTGTGGCAATTTATTTGGAATTAATATGCAAATTTTAACAAGGTGCCCTGCTTTGAGAATGATTGATAGGAAGCCATTAGACATGAGATTTTTTTAAGGACATCAGGTCGCATGTACCTGCACTCAGCAACTTCCCATTGTACTTGCTCCAGGGTAGATAAAACGGACTGGAGCAGGTCATCTGAACAGAGTGGATGTGACGTGTGCTGCCAAATAAGAAAGATGAAAAGGGAAAGGAAAAAGACTTCTGCAAGGCTCAGTGACTTTGGGACAAAACATTTCCTGTCGGCGTATTATATGTGGGCTGTTCAGCCTTTAAAGATAGGAATAATTGTTAGTGTTGATCAAAAAGCATCTAGTCAGAGCTTTCAGCTGAAGAATAACTGAAGACAGTGACACATCACCAAAACCCTGTGGCAAAGTAATGCATTAATATTTTGTGTCATTTCCAAAGAAGTACACTTAGTCCTTTTTTCAGTTTCTTCATTGTCATGTGTGTGTCTGATACTTTTATCCATAAAAACAACTCCTGCTCTTAATGGACTGCATTCTGATCTGATTTTCTTTGGCAAGACGTTCTAACTTTATCTAGGTCATACTGGTGAAATAACATCACTGTGGAACTGAAGCACTCTTCTCTATATTTTAATATGCAGATGGCGGTAAATATTTTAGAGTAAAATAAAAATACGACTTTTGCAGAGTTGTGCAGACCGTCAGATCATTTAATGACCAGTTTATGAAGAAAACCTACATCTCCTAACGCTTCTTCTACTTTTAAAATCTGCTTTATGTCACTCTGGATTACGCTAAAATATATACTAATAGAAATTTGCCATGGTAGCTCAAAAATAAAGAAAATATCTTATAATTTTAGACATTTTTTAACATCGAAGTTGCAACATTGTGCTCTAAGTCAGATGGAGGGATACAGCTTTATTTTTCCTCCTTCACAGGATTGAAAATGATTTCAAACCAGACGAATTTCATAACAACATGTTGCATTGTGGCTTCCGACTACAGCATCCTGTTGGAGGTTCTGCCAAGCCCAAAATACTCTGCAACAATCTGCCTGAGTGATGTAAGCTGAACGTTCGCCTGCAGAGTCATTGTTTTCCTTCAGTCTGTCCGTCTTCACAGCTGCAGTCAGTCTGCTCTCCTGCATCATTCCTGGATTTAGGCCTCAAACTAACTGAGGTCAGCTATGGAGACACATGAATTATGGTGGCATGCAAAATATTTTCTACAAACTTTTTAGAACAAAAGTGTATGTATAGTTGAAATGTTTACATACAGCAACTTAAAAGACACATACACTTTCTTTAACCACTGCCTGAATCCCGAAGTTAATGAGATCAAATCTCTTTTATTTTAGGTCTGAATTACCAGAATTATTTCTATTTTCTAAATGCCACAACAATGAGAGAAAGAATATGCCAGAGATTTATTTATTAATGTCTTTAAAATCAGAGGTGTACGTCCAGAATGATCGCTGTCTCCTAAAACAACGTGGGGAATCCCAGATGATGATGTCACGGCTTTGGAAACGTCTGATAGGTTCACTGACAATCTGAGGAACACCTGTGGATGCATTTTAAGGCATGGACGTTACCATTACCTCAGAAATGAGGGGAGCACATTTTCCAGAGATCTATCTGGTGATTAACACACAGAACATGAATATTTTCACGCAGATGAGTGAACTTACCACCCCGTTCGACACAAAATGTCCAAATCAACCCTCAGAACGAAAGCCAAAGACCTGGTGAAGCTGGCAGAACTGAGTCATTATCCACAGTAACGAAGCAACGACTCTAAGGAAACATGAAACAGTTAGAATGCAGTTTGCAAAATAGACACAGAGACTTTATAATGACCAGTTATAAGGAATGTGGAAGAATGCTACCAAATACTGAGGAAATGTATATAAATGTCTGATTTTGAAGACATAATTAAATAATTATCTCACATATTATTTCTCTCAGTATTGTGATATTTAGCCAATAGAAATAATTTTTCTGACTGACCTGAAACAAGAGAAGCCAGTCAGTCTAATTAAACATCAGGCAATGAATGAAAAGAATTAAACGTGTCCTTATTAATTAAACATATCTAAACTTTTGTTTTCAGCTGTACTTCTAAGTGGCCACTTGTCTTTACGGCTTCACTTCATTAACGTGGAGTTCTTAGAACCCTTTCAAAACAAAGTTTGATTAATGTCCATTAAAAACCAGGATTTATTCAGATTTCTACCCAGAGGAAGACTTAGCAAGTCAGAGCAGCATCTTTTATCTGTATGTGACCAATCAGATGAAGAAGAGCACATAGTGAATCCATAGATTGATGTTTTTTCCAACCTTGCAAAATAATAGTACAAATACATTTCTTGACACAACCTTTTATTCCACGCAAGCATCTAAAAATAAAGAGAAAATATCAAGGGCATAAAATAGAGAAAAGGGTTGAGAGGAGGCATAACGATGAGTTTGAGTGATGAAAGTGTGTACCTGTCAGGTCCGAACCTCGGAATAGCTCTGCAGTCATTACAGGGTTGTTGGAGCTCCACATTACAGCAGTGACTGGCAGCTTGATTTATACAAATTTAATTATGGATGAAGCCAAAGTCACAGGATCAGGCTTCAAGTCGGATGAATTTACACGTGCTCATACCAATATGCATGAGCTGATATAAAGCCTGAAACACAAAGTCATGCACACACACACGCACACACACACACACACACACCTTCAGCAGGCTTTGTCAGAGCAGTTTGTCTCCTCAGTAGTTATTTCTACAGAAGCTATTTAAAACATCGGCCGAGGAGAAGCTGGGGACGATGGGGAACACAGAGGACACACTTGATTCATTATTCCTCATTATTCATTCCAAACTGGGAAAAAGCAATAAATAACGACGCCCTTTGATTCAGAGCATCTTCTCAGACGCACCGGCTAATGCAGAAGCAGTTTGTGGTGAGGGATCCGGGGCGCTTTCCCGCCGTTTCTATTTCCTGCTAACTGCAGCTGCATTAATAATCACTTCTATATCAGGCTCCATCTGCTACTGTTTGTTTTGTTCTAAAGGATTTACTTTATCATCACATTTAGACAGAGTGTAGATCTACGCAGTAAATCTGACTGTTCACATCCTTACACATCTTCACAGTCAAACAGTAGAAGAGTTATTGTTTTTTATTGTAATAGTCATCCATACACAGAGTTTTTATTCTGTTTGTCTTTATCCTTTTAGTTATTTTTAAGTAACGTTGATTAATGTAAATCTCATCACATTCATATTTAGCGGTTACATTCATTTCATGCAGGACAAAATACTCTGAAACTTCAGTTTTTGCTTCTTACTCTTCTTTTTTTTAGCATTTTCAAGGATCAATATTGATCAGACTTCTTGATCAATATCCATGAAGTTTATTAACAAACTGCATGAAAACCTGAGAAGTTGGAAATGCAAAGAAATTTAAATGTGTCAAATTATTTGCACCTTCACCTAGATACATCCTGCAAGGGAAATAATTTGCACTGAAGGAACAAAGACGACAGAGGAGAGTGATGCACCTTGCAGTTGGCCACACTGTCTATGATATTTCAATATTTCTTCATAGGCAGTAGCCAGCTTTGATTAAAGATATGTCGGTTTTTAATATTTTCCACTAAAAGAAGGAAAATTATTTCCAAATTGAAAGTCATATATTTTACTTTATTACTTTTTGGTTCTACCTAACATTCATTTGCTACTAAACCCCCAAACCAAACCTCAGCTGTGAAGATGAACTCTTATTTCATTTCCACTGCAAACATTTCAGCATGATAAACAAATCCCTACGATAAGGAAACATTGTTGTCGTGAGGTTTCTTTGTTGAAGCTTCCTGTATCGGATTGCTTTGTGTGACAAAAACCTATAAGCTTTCCAGATGCAATTCTTTGCCAGCTATTTCAGAGAATGTGAGTTTGCAGAGGTGGGGATGATGGCTATCTATCATGTGGCTGCGCTGGTGTCACTCCCTCTGCTTCTGGCTGAGAAAAAAGGGAATCAAAGAAAGGCTAAAAGGAGCAGATCAAGATGGAGATGGCAAGAAAATGGGAAAAATGGCTGATGTATTAGAAAAAATGTCTCAGAATGAATATAAATGGGAGAGGAGATTGTATGAGCAGAGTAATAGTAAGTCATTTATTGCCCCTTGTTCATTTCATCCACACGTTTATCAGTAAAATGTTTTATGCACAGGAAGCAACAAAAACACAATTTTCAATAAACTTCTGGTTTGATAACCATATTAACCTCTTTCACCTAATAAAATCATTGCTGAACGTAAATCCTGAAGATTTTAATTCCTTTTTTCTTCCTTCTACAATCAGGACTCGTTTCTGTTTGAACAGTCAGACACGGATAATTCCTCTTGTTCGCACCCATTCACAGCTGTTGGCTTATGAATGGGTCATAACTTTTCTCTTTTATTAAGATTGTCAGAAACTCGGATACATGTAGCCTCTGAATTTCAGTCATTTCTGTCTCAATGTGCTGAATGTCCAAAAAAGGTTTTCAACAAGCAACGATTTTATGGTGGTGTCAGACGTTGAAGTGCAGTCATTCAAACTCATTCATGGCCCTTAAACCTTTTCTCATATTCAATACAACAGGAAACTGCATGTTATTGGGCTTCTATGTGATAGGTCAACACAACTTGAATAATTTATACAATCTTGTGCAATTAAATGGTTTAAAAATAATTTAATACCTGAAAAGTGTTCATTGGTGCTCAAATAACAAAACACTATGGGAATCATAAAACCCTCTTCAGTTTTATACCTCAAAATAAGATTTAGTTCAGCTAATGGGGAGCTGCAGGTTGGTACTTTTCAATAACTTGTCACTTTTTGCTGTAATGAGAGAGAAATGCTGTTGTGACTTCAGAACCAATTGACACTAAGTGCTGCTGTAGAAGATTAGAATCAAATCTGCATTTTTAAATGTGTGTAAAGTGGTATTAGCAGAGGATGCCATCATCTGCACCATCACATTATTAGCCCCATTACCTAATGGCTTTGGATGCAGCTGCACTGCTGCTCTTCCATTCGTTTGATAAGTGCAACGAAGGAGAGTAGTGCCAAGAAGTAATAAATGTTGCCAGTTAATTTTGGTAATATGTCTTCATTAGTTTCTGTTATGTGAAACTCAATCAGATTCCCTTTATAACCAGACACGAAAATGGGCAAAAGAAATGTGCAAGCAGAAACAGAAGGAAAGGTAATTTTTCAGGAAATAGATGCACAACAAAAGTTTTTCTGTCCAAAATAAAACGACAACAAAGATCCATCCAACCATTTTCTATGTCTTCCTAATCCCCTTTCAGGTTGTGCAGGGAGCATGAAGCCTTCCCCAGTGGTCAGTGTGTGATTGTCAGAACCACCACACACACACACACACACACACACACACACACACACACACACACACACACACACACACACACACACACACACACTCATGACTGAGGTCAATTGTGAGTCACAGAAAGTCAATAATGGGTTCTGGGCCATGAATTCACAAGAAGAAGTGAAAACATCAAAAAGAAAGAACAAAACTGAGGTTTGATACATATTTTTTCTGTATTAATTATGTATTTAATGTGCACTTTTTAGTGGTTATAAATGGTTATTTTTTGCAATAAGTAAAAGCTAATAATCCAGAAACTTAATGGAAAAATTCTAATTTCACCTTACACTGCCTCTGAGATCCAAAACGTGTCGTTTATCCAAGGTGTGTGTGTGTGTGTGTGTGTGTGTGTGTGTGTGTGTGTGTGTGTGTGTGTGTGTGTGCACCAGATTTTCTTGTAAATGTAAAATCTTGATACATCATCATTCTTTATTTTGCGTTTAACAATAAGGAAGCAAAATAAAACACGGCAAAATGTGTAATTTGTTGCAGTTTTATTACAACCTGGACGTTTTGTTGAGGCGTTGCAGATTTAGTTGCTCCATCATGGAAGTTCACTTGTGTGCAAGCAGAGCAGAAAATCTGCAATGTGGAGTGTAAAAAGAAGGGAAAGGCAAAGATTACCCAGGGAGGGAAAAACATGAACTATGGATTCATTTTCCAATGGCTGCTAAAAGGAAAATGTTGAAAGGAAAAAATAAAGTTAAACGTACTTTGTCAAACTCAGTATTTTTCAAAAAAAGGAAAAGTCACTTAGGTTTAGAAAATATGAATTTATTGAATCCACTACATTTAAGAGGAATGAAGGGCATGAAGCACCGGCATCATTTTAATGTGTTTCATAAACATTTAAATCTTTGTAAACTCAGGAGTCTTTAAAACAAAACCATTGTAAGTTTTGTGACAGTTTTATGATCCATGTTTTTAAATTGTCTCTTAAATTCTCAGTTATCGTCTGTTCAGTCACATGAGGTTTAGAATATGACAATAGTAAGAAAATAAACCATCATAATCAGGAATTAAGGACAAGCTGGTGAGTTATAGACGTATACACTGACACTTCAAAGCAGAGATGTGTGCGTGTGTGTGTGTTTGTGTGTGTGTGTAGGTGTGTGTGTGTGTGTGTGACAGAAGACTGAAGATGACTGATCCTATTATGTTTCTCCATTCATACCTATACATCAGTGAACGAGCTGCACTTTTGCATAAAAACATATGAACTTTGCGTAGACAAGCTCTCTCTGAGTGACACACGCACACACACACACACGCACACACACACACACACACACACACACACACACACACACACGTCCCCGCGTGACTCAGCGGCGTCATATTCACAGTTGAAAGGGAACAGAGCGAGGAATGCAGAACTGTCAGGTTTATTTCTGTCTGCGGCTGGCTCTCTCCTGCAGAACGGAGCTTCATGCTCTGATCTGACGCTGCCCCACTTCGCTGTTCCCTCAGCTGGTAAAAATAACTATAATTAACCTCTAAATGCTGCAACATTCACAACTTATCAAGCATACCTCTGCACAAGCAGGCCAAACTAAATAAACACCAACTGCTTTTACTTTTTGGCTGTTTTGTCACCTGAGTGCTGGTGATGCATGTTGTTACAGGAGCTGAGTGACTAAAAGCAGAGCAGAACAAATTGTCTTTTTCAGACGTAATAAAAACAATGTTTCCATTGACTTGTGAGAATCACCAAAAGGAAAACTCAGTGTTCAAACATTTGATGATTATAATTTCTAATGGTCGAAATAAAACAGCTCCAGAAGTGACTCCTTAGTTACCTCTGAGTGTTTATGTTTATTAAGCTACTTTTCTTATTTCATAATATTCAAGCTGTTTTCATATTCAGTGCTTCGTGTGATAAAAGTTGCGTCACTTTGGTGTTAACTGGCGGTTAATCTTAAGACTGGCCAGGTGTTTTAGTGCAGCAGTTCTGAGAGTTTCTTCCCAGGATCATGAAAAAACAAACAAAAAACTTCATGCAGGTAAAAACCAGGTGAGAATTAAGAGCTTTGCTACCAAATCTGCTGCTGCAGCTTCTTCTACACAAAGCTTCAAAAAGTAGATTCTGTAATTAGAGAGGAAGTTGACTCACGAGGATCATATCCAGCATTTTTCCCCAAGTACACAATTTACCTACATAGTTTATTAATACAGTACAGACCAAAAGTTTGGACCCACCTGGTCATTCAAATGGTTTTCTTTATTTTCATGACTTTGAAAATTGTAGATTAGATTGTAGAAAAACCTGCCAGGTCTCACCTGTGAAGTGAAAACCATTTCCGGTGACTGACGACCTCTTGAAGCTCATCAAGAGAATGCAGAGTGTGTGCAAAGTAGTGATCACAGCTAAAGGTTGCTACTTTGAAGAAACTAGAATA